>JAAXCT010003161.1:0-42958 GCA_012490785.1 Eragrostis nindensis | reverse complement strand
ATTGGGGGCCTGCCGGGCTCGGCACTTCTGCGGATAACGGTGCTACTCCTGCTCCGATAGGATCGGTTCGCTTCTGGGCCCGCATTTGCCATGCGAATTTATCCCGGGCGGGGCCTACAAGAGTTCGTTCAGTCAGACCTCAGAGCCCGCTGCGCTCTGTCCTTAGAATTGGACATTGCTGTGGCTCAGCACATGTTGTGTTTTTGCTACTACCTCAGTACCGCTACACTTAAACACACGACGTTTGGGATTAGCAGAGAGAGATTTCGTACTCCTACCATGCTAGGAGCATATATGGGCAGCAGCGTTGCGATCATTAAGATATAAGAGCAAGAATTACATCTAATGTTCTCAAACTAGTATAAAAGACAGCGTCCAGCTGCTGTCTGCTATGAGCTCGAATGTCTACTGTGACTGAGTTGCTGGAACAATGCTCTTCGTGCTCGAAGGACCACTAGGCGCCATGCTGATGTAGAATGTGAAGCTTTCATTCTGCCGTATCGTGAGCTACATTGTTGCTCTTTTTCCTCTTTTTGATCGTGTTAGAGGCCATGGGCGACAGGTTCTTCTTGTGTTTCTTTTTCTCTCGGAGATTCGATAATTCTCGATTCGCCTCAAGAGTTGACGGCCACAGAGGATGTTTATACGTTGAAACTATCAGGGACGAACTGAATGATCGATCAGTTATTAATTGCTTAAACTCATCGAGATCACGCGCCTCATGACATGGGCATACATCATAACCTTATACACAAAACGCACACGACGGCACTAGCGATATTTCAGACGAACTCGTCTTCCATTTCCTGAATGGACTTGCCAGCAGAGGCGATCTGGCGGTTGGACGTCATCTTTTCAGTGACCATGAGGCCCTTGTAGCTCCGGATCTCCGCCACCTCTCCTTCTCCAACCTCTCCAAATCCTCCCTGCGCTTCTGCAAGTCCATCAAACATCTAGTTAATTAATAGCTCGCTTAAAAATGAGATTGGTGAAACACCTGTTTATCAGCTCCATGGGAGCAAACGCACCTTCTCTTTCAACTGCACCTTTCTTTCGGCTTTCTCCGCTGCATTTGATGCCTCTTTCTCGGCTGGACACAAGAGAGTCAGAACAGGAGAAGATTAAGTGTATATGGCATGGTGCGTGCGTATATGAATATGAGCATTGTCACCATGGACGAGTGCGTACCTTTTTAAATCCGGTCGGCGTTCTACCCGGGTCTTGTTCAACCTGTTGATGATCTCATTTACACGTTTCTCGACTGTCAACATACGGACCTGCCAGTCAGTAGATAGCTGGTATGAATTATGCTGATACGGAAAAAAGGTTAGCTGACACAAGAAAGCAGTTGGATATCAGTTAGATCAGGACATCTAAACTACTGGATGTGCTGAATGAAGGAATCTGCGTTAGCAAGAAGAGATGCACAGGAATTTGTTTCAAGATTATAGTCATTATTGTCAGCTAGTATCAGTATTCTCACTGATCCTTATTTTTAATTCCCACTGGTCCTAAACGAAAATTAATAAATTCCGAAAAGGCCCCAACGTCTACTCCTGTCCAATCGAAAATTCTGGTCCTGAAAGGCAAAAGGTTTTTGCCCAAAGTGATTGTATAATACAAAGGTTGGGTGCAATAATGTAACGCACACAACATTTTGGCCATGATTATAATGCTACAACAATCAGGCGAGTCTTGTCCAGATATTCCCCTGACCCGCACTGAAGTGTTTCCTCCCTTTTTACAAATTTATGTTGATCCATTTAGAAAAAAATGATGTCCCCATCTAATGGAACATGATGAAAAGGCTAAGTGCGAGATATTTTTCAGAAAAAGCGCCAATGATGCTTTAGGGTTCAGGCATACAAATATATATCCTTGTGGCAATATAGTGTAGGGTATCAACAACTTCATCCCTATTCCTCGCAAGCAAGCAAAAAAAAAACCTTCATCCCTATTACTGGCTCTAAGTACTTGTTGCCACTATTCTAGGCAAAATATTTTACTGATTACATGCCCTAACACAATGAATGCGAATTTTATATTAACATGATAAAACATGCAACTCAAGAAGACAAATCATATACTATAAATAGTAGTATCATGATTTGAAGATGCGAACAGATAGTGAATTAATTGGCGTAGTAGTGGTAGTAATGAATAATTACCATCCGAGGGTTATGGAAGCCAACTGGCCGACATCCATGGATGGGGACTTCTTGAGATTAGACCAGGGCGTGTAGACCACCTCAACATTGTTCATCTTGTTCCCTGCACAACAAGCACATGCAAGCTACGTCCATCACACGATAGTAGTTGTCACGTTTTAATGATCTCAATCACATCGCTCAAATCAATTAGAGCACAGATAATTGAATCAATGGTCCCATGCCGAGCCAATTATACAGAAACGTCGCTGCTTGCAGGAAAGACGAAAGGAATCCGAAGATAAAGATTCCCGCAACATGCATAATGGTGCTGATGAAGCTTTGTAGGGCAGGCTAATCCCCGACAGGTCACACTGTGCATACTCTATTTGATTCTTCCGTGCAAAGCATCGAAATGGAGATGTGGTTGCTAAAGGAGCTAAATGCTCCTTTTAGTTTCTCGTACTAATAACATTTTAAACGTTATTCAGAAAGTATTTAAATGGTAGAAAAACCTTAGGCGCCATGTGGATTCATAGAGATTCATAAAGGTGTTGTTTAATCTGTAACTGAGTTCAGTGATCTATTCATTTTTTTATATAAAAAAAACATTTCAGTGATCTAATATTGAGTACTCGACAAGAAAAAGAAGGGAAGAGATAGGGAAAAGTGCACCGTCAAACAGGCACCTACGTACCCTGAATAGAATGTGCCTTTACGAGCTGTGCACAATCCTCCAGTAGGCCCTCGCTGATGGTATCTATCGTCTCGCCTTTCTTCAACCTCAAATAGACGTGCGCCGAGGACATCTTGTCCACATGGAACCTGCATCAGTACGAGGCGAGCAAGACGAATAGAATAAGATAAACATTCTTTCACCAGTTTAACGGTACCCAGAAAATAATAATCGTATGTAAAGAGCTATGGCACGTGTGTCACGATTCCAAGGCGAGAGGTGAGGTCCCAAAAAAACAGCAGCAAGAAACAAAGAAGAGCAGCTAGCACCAGATCGAGACGATGACAGGTGGGCATGCAACTTGTGCATCAATCTGGCTCTGCTCCACAGTTTTGGTCGCATCTTCACGGCTGGTATGGTAGCTGGGGCGTTGGGAACTTGGGGGTTGGGATAAGAGGGTGCCCGTATGTCACTACCAGCCTAGTCATGGCCGAGTCACGCGTCATCATCATCCGTCTCCTCCTCGCTTCAGTAACTGAGTCTCGCTTCAGTAACTGAGTTTTCACCGCGACGCATGTACGCCACGTGTTTGATTGTTTGCCCTCGCCGGAGTACGTCTACAGTATATCTACACGAGCCTTTGCTCTACTCGCAATGCTGCTGAAAATTCTAATGATCGAGAGCGCGCGCAGGAGGTCGTGGAACACTGACGAGGGATGCAGTGCGCACGAAGAAATCCGCGGTTTGGAGGCCGGGAAGGAGGGCAGCGCGACGGGCGTACCAGACGTCCTCGGGGAGGCGTACTTGATGAGCTCCTCGTTCTCGTTCTTGTCGGCGCCCATGTAGATGGTGTAGTCGCCGGCGTCCGGCCGCGCCTTGTAGTATAACACCATCGCTCAACTCCTTTTTCAATCCTCGCCCTCGCTCTCTCTCTCTCTACGTACCGTCTCAACTGCTACTCTACTGTTACGTACTACAGGTGGAACTCTTATCCAGGATTCAGGTGGAGCTCTGTCGCCACCGCGGAGCAGAATTGGAAGCCAAGGCAGGGAGGGAGAGGGAGAAAGACAATGGGCGAGGCGGCCGGCAACGAAACAGGCGAGGGCGTGGCTGGGGCGGGTATATAACGAGGAGCGTCCGGAGCCGGACCACCACGCAGCAGGTCTCCCGGTCGTCGCCCGCCCATGGGGGGTTGGGCTGCCACGTGGAAACACGATGGATCCGATTAAAAAATTGCGACGGGGGCGGGGCCTTATCTATCCGCTTGCCTTCCCCACCACTCGCCGCTTTCTTTAATCCATCGTTCGGCAAAGGCAGAGAGCCCCCTGCTGGTAAACGAGCGCCTCTTTCCTGACCTGGGCCTGACATGGCAGCTCGCTCCCCTCCAGCAACGGGAAGGGATGGATATACTACCAGCGTTGACCTGAACTGTTTCCGTGCAACTACCTCATTCGTGGTCCGTCGCGAAAGCGTCGGATCTTTGGCGACAGCGACGTCGGCTGCTTGTTCGGGCCGTTTATTTACAGCCAGACCAACCGGGGCCCGAAGGCCCCTTCCTTTCTCCGGCAACGCCGTCCGTCCGTTCGTTCGAGCTCGTGCCCGCGGTGACTGCCGTGTGCCGCGCGGCGGTCGCCATGCTGCCAAAGCGAAAGCGAGCACGGGGACGAGAGGCCAAGTGCAGCGGTGCCGAAGTGAAGTGACAGGAGTGTTATTCGAGGATGGCCACGGAGATGGGCGTGCGGCCGAAAGACGCAGGTGGAAAAGCGAGGGCCCGACGCACGCGAACCGGAGCGAGCAGCACGGCCACGAAGAGTCCGGATGGGGATCTCGGTCTGACTCAGGACTCACGCAGGAGCGCGTCGGCGCCACGAGAACGAAAAGGGAGACGCGGCGCTCGCTGCTGGCCGGCCGGTCAGCCGTCCGACTCAGCGCCTACGAGTACGGCTGATGCCCGCCTACGTGCACGCGACGCGATTCCTCCTATCCATCCATCCGTTCTCTGTAATCCTTTCCGCTTTTGATTCTCGTATTTTTAGATTGGCGAACCAAAAGTTCCGTCCTGTATGTCAACACGATTAGAAATTGAGTCGCAAAGGACGCCTATCAGGTTATCTAGTACGAGTAGTGGCTTGCTGATAGAGCAGTGGCCAAAGTGGTCGTACAAAATAAGTGTGGATCGGCGAGATAATTACAGGGAAAGAAAAAGGAAGATGACACGCATCGCCTAACAGATCACAAGTTTGTCAATAGGGTAACCCTCATGAGAGGATGAGTAAACTTATAAAGAGAGAGAAATTATAGGATAATAAATGGGATCAAAGTTAAACCAATAATGGGTAGTGGGAATGATCGTGACATTCATCAGTGGGACATCTTGCATTCCATCCAAATCCATGAGAGTGATTACCTTCCTTTGGACTACCAGTGTTCCGGTGACTGGTGAGCTCCAAGAGAGAAAAGAAACATGTCCTAGATTGACCACGCCTTTATCTAGACCATTTGGTTTCACCTGGAACTACCCATTTCCAGAGTACCGCCAAGCGCCAACTGAAACTTGTTCCAAAGATGCATCGAGTGCCTGACCATATTATTCTCAAGTGTACTCACAAGACAATAAGAATCCATCCACTGACAAACTGCACAAGCATCTAAACAAGCGTGCCTGACAATATTATTCTCGAGTGTATTCACAAGATATACGAATCCAATGACGAACTGCATAAGCAACTAATGGGAAAATTCAAAAACAAATGTATAAAATCATTGTTTCGTACATAAGGAGAGATTGATTAAGGTCACAAATGAAATACACATCCATATGACATTGTACAGGAGCGGAAGGCTGCATAGTTGACGGTTGTTGAGAGCTTTGGAGATGACGACGACCTAGCAGCAGCCTGATGATCTTTGGGTCCGGCTGCCACCCGCCACATCAACAGTGTCAGGCACGTACCTTCATGAATCATGAGGAGAGTTTAAGGTCAGCGCACTGCTTTTGCTACAGTTGCAAATAAACAGGATGTGTGTTTGTGAAACATAAACTGAAGCTTTCAGTCACAACATATCAAACAAAATCATTCATGCATGTACCAACTAATATTCAAATCATGTACTAATAACAGGCCAATCCAAAAAAAAAACCTATAAGTTAGTGTATTAGTAAGACAAACAACGAAATCACCCACTAATTAGCAGAAAGGGTGGAGCACCAGTCAACTAGGATAACTCAGAAATTAAACAGAATACCAACGTACCAGTCCATCAATCCTTGTGTAAGCAAAAAGCAGAATTTATCACTTATTTGTATTAGAACTAAGAATAATAAGAGAGCAAAAGAGTGTGCTTACATTCTTCTTCTGGTTCGTTCTTCAAAGCATTCCTTACAATGCATTGAAAAGCATCTTCCACATTAGTTCCTTCCTTGGCAGACGTCTCAAAGTAAGGTATGTTACCTTTTGAAGCACACCAAGCCTTTGCCTTTTTTTCAGAGACCTAAGATGGGCAGTGGCAACGGAATTAGCATTCCATGGCAACGAAAATGGATAAGAGAGGACAATAAGTTCAATAATTACCACACGGCTATTGCCACCATCAATATCAACTTTATTTCCCAGTAGAACAAAAGGGAAGTTATCAGGATCAGATGGGCTAGCCTGACAATATATGTTTGAACGTTAGACAGAAATCATGAATAACTGGAGGTTTGACAGTTACAAACGATTAGGTATCTTCACCTGAATTAGGAATTCTTCCCGCCAGTTGTTAAGGTTATCAAACGATTTGATAGAGTTAACATCGTAAACTAGAACACAACAATCAGAACTCCACGATAGAATGCAACGCCAAGACTCTGAAACCTTTCCTGTCCAGCAGTATCCCAATCTGCAGATGTCGATTGCTTGAGGTAAGCACAACAATGAAATATATAACTGTACATATAAGGTCAGATGTGGATAAATTTTCTTGACCACGATAAGTCCAGCTATCATCATATCCCTACATCCTTAGGCCTCTATAAACTAAACAATTTACGAGAAAAAGAAAGATATGTCAAAAATCCTGCTTCACTATCAGAGTTATAACAGTTAAGAGATGCAGGGTAAACAGAATGAAGTTTCATAATTCAGATACTTCAAGTGAAATTATTCTTTAGTACCAGCTCAAAATTAACTGAAAACTTGCAGTGTGAAACTATGCATCACGATACTCACAATATGACTCTAATAATATTTGTCTTTGGTCATTATCTGAAAACGATCCAGGCTGAATTTGCCCATCACAAAAGCCTTCACGGCGTGAACAGCACATAAATCAGTCTGTTTACACTTCATAGACACCTCATGTCCGGTACTTCATAGGTCCTAGCGAAATAATCTAAGTTCTCAGCTACAGGGCTTCCAAAGACCAATGTGTTGAAGTTTCTTAGTTAAAGTTGATGCTTCTTTACTATGAATTACAACAATCAGAAGCTAGCTTATGATTCTGGTGTCCAATATCCAATTGAAACCAAGATGACAAACTTGAGATAGCAAATTATTTCGAGCAGAAACTCTACTTCACTGCATCATTAGCTATACTGATGAAATTCCACATGACCAGTGACCCCTGTTCCACCAATATTAAGAAACATAACAGCAAAAGTACCCAACGATGCCCATAAATACGTCAATGTTGCATAGTTTCACCTGAGTGCAACCACATGATACCTAAGACAAAATGCATCTCGAGAATTCGAGAGACATTCAGTGTCCATCATGCATGATATATACTTTAAGAAAATAGTGTACACATATAAATCGTAAGTCAAGGGGAAGTCGAAGACCTAGTCAAGAGTATACTACCTGCAGAGTGAAGAGCCTATCGTCGCACTGCACCTCCTTAGTAAGGAAATCAGCACCGATGGTGGCCTTGTACTGGTTACTGAACTTCTTGTTCACATATCTGAATTACAGCGAAGCTCAAGAAAACACACTAAAAAACTTGCTGCGCATGTAACTAAAAAAGAGTCGCATGTTCAAAACAAGGGGCGCAAAGTAATCCGACGGAATTGGCCCGTCCCAATTCGAATTGCAGGATACTGGTTCATCAACGAAGTCTTCCCAACCCTGGATCGCGGAAGAGGTCAGCTAAGAGAAGCAACCGTTTGAAGCGAAAAGGACAAAGATCCGAAACACGTACCCGCTGTCGCCAAGGATGATGACCTTGAGGAGAGTGCGCCGTCTCGAGGCCATCGGGATCTACCAAGGGTTCGTGCTCCGCGCTCTCGGGAGGGAGGGGGAGAGACGGGGGGAGAGAGAGCCCTAGAGTGCGCCGGATCTCATCGGGTTTGACCGGAACTGCGCGGAAACGGGTTCGACTCTGATCGATGATTGGTGCGAGCACAACCGCCCTCAGCTGTTGCTGAACGATTGCGAGGCTCCAAATCATTCAGATTAAGACTAACTGCAACAGGACCCTCTAACAGAACGGAACCCTTAATTTACCAGACCCGGACCCGAATCTCGTCGCAACAGGAACCTGGAAACGAGCCGCCATAGTCAGGTCCCGTCCGCAGCCGCTAAATCTGCGGGCTGCCCGGCCGTCCGCCAAACACCGGTCCCCCATCGCGCCTCCGCCTGCGTGTCCGCCTCGCCGTTGTGACGTCCCGCCTCCTCGAGCCGGGCCCGACTCCTGGCAGCTCTCTAGGATCTCAAGACTGTCCTCACACCAACACACGCTGTGCACTTGTCCTCACGTGCCACCGGGAGGACTTCCCGGTCGGTCACCCATCCGCTCCGGGCCACGCTTAACCCCGGTTCTTCGCTTCCGGAAAAGAAGTTGCAACTGTTGAGTCTATAAGCCCTGGGCCAGGATGTTACTTCTCACCCCCTTAGGAGATCGACGTCCTCGTCGATCCCCAGTCCGGAACGTCCCCTCGCCACGTCTGCGTCCAGTCAGCGCATGTGCCATGACCCTGGCCCACACCGCCATGCGCACCATGCCTGAGCAACTGCGCCCACACGCGCCCGTGAACCGTCCTCCGTCGCGCCTCCGCCTCGCCGCTCGCGGTTCCGCGTCGCCGTCGCTCCTCCGCCTCCCCATCGCGCCCCCGTCGGCCTCCGTCGCCGCGCATCCGCCGCATCCACCTGCCCCTCGATGGCGTCTCTCCTCCACGCCGCCTCCACCTGCCCCTCGACAGCGCGTCTCTCTGCACCTCGACGCCGCTTCCACCTGCCCGTCGACGCCACCTCCCCCTGGTCCTCGAGCCGCCGTGGCAAGATCCTGGAGAGGGGCACCTATAGTTCTTGGAGAGCGTAGGATCGACTTCAAAAGAACAGGTACTACGATTCTTGAGCTGCATCTGAATTGAGCGTAGGACGTACTGCCTGTGGATGAATTTTGCCTGTACAGAACATATAACTTTGGGCTATCTATATTCTTCAAGCCCGGTAGGAGTCATTCTTGAATTGATTATCTGGTTGCCCATCCATCACTCTCATTCTCCTCTTCGTTCAACGATTTGAGAGCATCCAATTTGATTACCTGCTTCGGCAGATGGTGCCGTGGGTATTCAGACATCATGTCCACTGAAACAGAGGATTGATCAATGTTCTGCGATATTCAGAATGCCTGATGTATTTTGTCCTGCTCGCTCATGCATCATATATGTGGTCATTGTGTATGCATGCCTGATGTACTGGCCGAGAATAGCCAGCAAAAATGTGTTGCAGCTCAAGAGTCGTTAATTTTCCTGATTGCTTAAGGATGTCATGAAGTAAAATGCAGAATCTGTTCTTTATGTGCCGAATGCATTGTTGAATATATCTGGGCCCAACTTTGTTATTCTTTTTGCTTTATTTCAATCATGTGCAAGTAGTACTGCATCTATTAATTCTGGTATCATGCTGGACTGCTTTTTATTTGAGCTTCCTGTAGACTGGACATGCTCTACAGATGGGCATGTGTAAACTGTCATTTTTTTTTGATGACTGGACATGTGTTTGCGTGAATGACAGAGCAAGCTCAGTCTAACAGCAATGTTCAGAGCCTGCTGAGCTTGAGAGCCTGCTCGGTTTCAGTAACAAGTAGTTTAGGCCACCTGTAAATATTCTTTTGATGTTCAGAGCCTGCTCGGTTTTCATATGCATGAACTGATGTAGTTCAGCTACAAGTAGTTGAGGCCTGCAAATGCTGTAGTCAGTCTGAAAACGGGCATCAGTTCATGCATGTACATGAGTTTACATTCAGTGCACTGTAGTCAGACTCAAATTCACTCTAGAGTTGTGATTTATCTGTAGCTCCATGTGAACTCCATGTGATTTATCTGTATCTGAGATTTTGCTTCTGCTCCTGGACTGATTAGTTGTTCCAGATTTTAGTATCATAACTGATTTATTTCTGATGTAGTTTATAATTTTCAGCTATAACAGCACTGCAGAAATGGTAAAGAGCCTCACGAGCAGTTGATTCGCCAATTTGGACATACTCGTCAATGGCGTCTGCCGGCAAACCATACGCAAGTATGCGCAAACCAGCTATAACAGCAGCAGCTAGGCATGCCAAGACATGAGTGAGCCATACTGCAGGAGGCAGCGGCGCGCCGGAGTCACTAGCTTGTATCTCTAGCTTGAATAAGTGGTCGTGGTCCGACGGCAAATGTTTGCTGGCCATTATTGTATATCTGTTTTACCAGAAATGAAATGTAATGACCTGACCTGGGTAATTTGTATTCTACCAAACTGAAGTGTTTTTAGCTATCTGAATAAGTGATTTTGTATTCTACCAACTGAAGTGTTTTTAGCTTGCGTCATAACATGGGTAATTTATATTAGTGACTGGTGAATCCTGGGTTTATAGCTCTCTTATCCATTTTACTATGCACTGGCGGACTCCTTAGATTCATAGGCCTTCATATGAATGCCCAAATATTTTGGTGAAAAAAAAATCCCAGGTAGCATATATTTGTTTTGGGCCAAGCAACTCTTAGTCTCAGCTAGCTTCTAACTCACTAGTGGTGGATCCTATATGTAGGGCGGGCTATGGTTAAACTTTGATAGAACAGTGTTTGAGATTCGTGCAACGGCTCAGATTCGCGCAGGTGGAGAAGGGGATGGCTGAGAAGCTGCCACGTGTCGCTCTCTGATTGGGGCGGGTGGGAGGTGGGAGAAAAAGAAACGAATTTCAAACTTTAAACGCATTTTTCTCCTAAACCGTAAGTCCGTTTTCGAATTCGTTTGAACCTACGTGTTTGTTACAATTAATTCTACAAAATGAGATCTAATATGAATATTTTTTGAATTTTTTAAAATTTAAAATTTTCGTCAATATTTTAAATATACTATGTCAACATTTTGTTTATACTATGTCAACATTTTTTTTGTTTCTGGTCAACATTTTTTATAAAAATATTGATTTTATTTTAAAAATGTTGAAATAGAACTACAAAAATGTTGACTCTTCTGTTTCAAAATGTTGACGCTCTGAGTTGGGCTGGGCTGTTTAGATTTAGTGGGCTATTGGGCCAATCTATCGTATGTTAACCATAGGACGCCCTGCATATAGGAGGTCCCCTCACCGGTGGCCCATAGCCCACAAACTATTCCTTCAGATAGGCGTACACGCACACATGCATCGTTTCGTTTGTGGAGTGCGGCAATGCAGCATCGTTTCGTTCAATTCGTTGAAAAGGAAGCGGCGGCAAGGTTCCCCCCAAATCCCTAAATCCCTCGCTCGAGTCTGCGCTCCACCGTATTGGCCCTGCCCGTCGTCGCCGCCGACCGTCAGTCTGCAGCACGGATCCGCGGTGGACGGCCGGCCGTCTAGCCGCCTGCACTGCTGCTGCTCGACCAGTGTGTGCTTGACGGCTCGCCGGCTCGCCGCTCGATCTTTCAGTTACATTTGTTAAAACAGAGAGAAGTACCATGTATCCTTATGTTTAGAAGCTGCTCAAGTTGGTTTTAGTTCTCCCTGTTGCAACTGCTAGTGTGGAGAGAGTCTTTTCGACGATGAACTATGTGAAGAATAAGCTAAGAAACAATAGGTGATCAATATTTGAACGACTGTCTGATTCCATTTATGAGCGGGAGTTTTTCAAACGAGTTAAAGATGAAGCTGTGATGGCGTGCTTCCAATCCATGTAGGAGTGTGTAGTTAAATTGTACTAGCTACTGGTATTGTGTAATTTCTCTAAGCTGTTTCGTTTATCAAATTTGAACAATTAGTATTATATTATGGTGTTTGGTACTGTTTATTTGAATCTTTGCATCATATTTTCTTTTTCTCGCTGTTGTTTCCAATTTTTTGGTGGCCATCGCCAAAATATGAATGCCCAGCCGAGCAATCTCAGCTCCGCCAATGTTACTATGCCAATGAAAAGCTATACCCATGAGTTACTGTTATTTATTTGGTGACTGTATGATCATGTGGTTCATCAGGGCATGTCATCCTGATTCCCATATTTCAGGGCAGTATCAGTTTTTGTCTGCTGGATGTGTGTCAAATGGTGTTAAGAACATAGTTAATACTTAGGGTATGATCATGTCACATCCTTCCTGGCTATATTTCTGGCACTATATTTCAGAATGAAAATTCAGAAGAAAATTCAGCATGTGGCAGCTCAGTCCTGTTTCCAGGATTTCAGTATGAAAATTCAGCATGTTGATATATACTATTAGTCAAGTCATTTCTGTAAACTGTTACTGTTACTGAATTAGGAACCGATCATTTTGTCAAAAAAAATTCTATTATAGTTAACTAAACAGAGACCATATTTCTTTGACTGATGAATCAAAAGATCAAAGGCCATGTTGCTTCACCTCATCAGAAATAGCTTTTCGTGATAAACTCAGGTAGAACTATACAAATATTTGGAAAAAACTTAGATCTGTCTGTTATATAGTACTGAAACTACAATGGATGCAGCAAGGTAAACTCTACAGCTTTGTCTAAAGAGAAAATGCAGGGGGAAAAGAAACTGAAGTAAAGAAATACTAAATTTTGAACTGTACTAAAGGTACACAATGGGCATAACAGTATTAACAGAACTTAAGCTCGAATTACATAACAAACAATAAGTGTCTGAAACTTTTCATGATTTCTTCTCTGAACAACTGTTTTCAATCTGAAAAACACAGGACAAGAGGATTACACACATTCTGAAATCACACAATGAATATATCAGGAACAGCTCGGATACATCAATCTTCACTTCTGAGCTTAGGTGAAAGAAGGTACATTTAAACAAACTACAACAGGTAGGCAGCAATTACTTGCCATTGAACAAAGAAAGAATAAAAGGTCCTATCTTTACATGATTTGTTACAACAAACTACAACACGTAGGCATCTAGATTGAACCATATCGCATCCAGTTGTGCTTGATGAGATCCTTTTGAAGCTGGATATGGAGAGCTTGGTGCACAAGATTCACAAGATTGGTGCCCTGCAAACAAAAGCGCCACTCATGTTTTAATAAAAGCTTGAATCTTTGATCATGGTAAAGTTTCAAAGCCCATAGAACATTATCAGTGACTAGCAAAGATTTCAGATAGAAAAACAATCTATCTGTAGAGATTTCAGATAGAAAAAAATTCTTCTCCTTCAAGCTAGATAATGCATTGTACTATGATATAAATCAAATTACAATATGTGTTTACTGAGGATCATAGTGAGAAGGGCATAAATCAACACCAGACAGCATTATCAGTAGACACAGTAGACCTGAGATTGTCATCGATCGTTGCCAATTAGCTTGATCCTATCACAAAATAACAAGAAATGCACCAGCAACACAACCAATGGATGGATCCTATCACTTGTCATCAATCGTTGCCAATTACCACACTAGCTTGAAAGCAGCTCCGACGTCAACACAAAGCATGTTGCAGGCACCTACCTTGTGCACTGCTCCGGCGTGCCCTGGAAGAGCAAGCACCACGCCCAGGCTCAGGGGAACGAGGCGTAGGAGGAGGAGCTCGCTGGGACGAAGAGGCTGGTGGCCGGCGCGAGGATCGACTCGACAGGGGATGGGGACGGCGGGAGCAAGGGAGCGCGGGAGGCGGGAGGCGGCGGCGTGACGGAACAGCGGCAAGCCGGGCAGGGGCGCCGTGCCGCCGCGACGTCCGCCGGCGCGCCCAGCACGGAGCAGGGACGCCGTGCCGCCGCGACGTCCACCGACGCGCCGAGCAGGGGCACGTCGACCGGGAAGCGCGAAAAGCGGAGGTGGCGGCGCCGGAGTAGGGGCGTGCGGGAGGCAGCGGCGCCGGAGCAAGGACGCGGGAGGCGGGGCGCCGGAGCGGATGGAGGAGCCGATACCATTCACTGCTGCAACAGATTCCAATTTGGAGTGTGGAATTTTTAGAGGAGGTGGAGAATATTCTTTTAGAGGGTGGAATTTAGAGGAGATTGTTGCGGTCAGTCTTAAGCAAAACAGATGCGAATCAACCAACAGATGCCATGTTGGAAAAACCAAAACAAATCATGTTTTGATCGTTGGACACCTGCTGAACCAACCCAATTTTGTGTCATCCATCGTCGTGCAGTTGGGCTCCAGCTCAACAATTTTGTGTACCAGGTACTGTTGTCTCCTGCCCTGAATTCGTGTTAGCCGTTTTAAAACTCAGGCCTATATGAGCAAGCAGCTCAACCGACTCGATTTTCAGGTCTTTGAAACAATTCAAATCGTATACCTTTATTTTTTTCTGGAGTGGCAATACACGTGCATACAATTTACAGCTTAAATTTGAACTTCCCACCCCGTCGAAAAAAAAATGCGTTATTCCAAAAAAAAAAAATTTACGGCGAAAGAAACAAGATCCAATCCCCAGCAGCTAGCGGACGAGCAATGTGTAAGACGTTCCGTGTCACGGCCGGGCGCCACGGCCGGCCTGCCTGCTGATGGTGGTGCGCCGGCTCATCCGCTCGGTGTCGCGCCTGCCGCCGCCGGACCACTGCGGCGCCTGCGCGGGCGTCGCCTCGCCCGTGTCGCCCGCGCTGCTGGCCGTGTACTCGCTGGACGGGTTCTGGCCGTACTCGCTGGTGTGCTCGCTGAACTCGCTGCTGGTGTACTCCGAGATGCCGGTGCCTTCGCCCGCGACCGGCCCGAACGCCATCCTCCGGAGCCGGCCGATCTGGTCCGTCGTCCCGCCGCTCGACCGCTGCATCGCGCTCTGCCCCGGGTTCACGCCGGCGTTCAGGTCCTCCACCGACAGCTCGCCCTCCAGGTACCGCACGATCTGATTGATCATCACACAAGCGGCGCAAACAAGAGTTACACAACGTACTACGTTGAGACGGCCGGCCAGTGGGTGCGGCGGAGGAGGCTTACGTGGGTCATCCGCGGCCGAGACCGCGCGGTCTGGCGCACGGCGGCCGCGGCGCACGCGATGAGCCGCGCCATGTCGTACGCGTCGTAGTTGGTCTCCAGCCTCGGGTCGATCAGCTCCTCGTAGCTGTCCTCCTCGATGGCTCTCGTCAGTAATGGCCTTGCCTGATGGAAAAGGAGGACCGGAATGTCGTGGCAGCTTACAATCAGTCACTGTTACTTGTAACATGAATCGCTGAACGACATGGAGAAGGAAGGAATGTCACTGCTTCGGAGTTTAAAGGATATATACTGACCCAGGAAACCAATGTTTCAGGCTGAGAATCTGAAGATGACAAGAGAGGCTTCTTCCCGGTGATCAGTTCCAGAAGCATCACGCCGAAGGAGAAGACGTCGGATCGGTCACTCACTTTGCCTGAGGCGGCGTATTCTGGCGCCAAATATCTGGGGACACAAAATTGACAAGTTACTCTCCGGCCACCGGAAATTTCAGAAACGTATGAGTGCAATTGTTGGGGGTGACAGTCGCACAGAGCAATTTACCCGAAAGTTCCCATTACGCGCGTAGAAACAACGGACGCTTCAGGTGCTTGGTACTTGGCCAACCCAAAATCTGCAACCTGTGAAGAAACAGTGCATCTGTCCGTCACATAAACAGGCACGCAGGCAGAGTAATGATTTTCAGTGCTGACAGGATTTACCTTTGGTTCGTAGTTGTAATCCAGCAGGATGTTGGCCGCCTTGATGTCGCGATGGATAATCTTAGGATGACCTGACACAAAACCAAAACAAAACCAAAACCAAAACCAGACAATTTCATCAGCAAGACAAGCTTCGATCAGAATTTCGTACACAGATTCGATCAGAATTTCGTACACAGAATAACAGGGCGACAAGAGCCGGGAAACTTACAATCTTCGTGCAGATAGGCGAGGCCCTTTGCCGAGCCGACAGCGATCTTCCAGCGCCGTGGCCAGTCCAGCGTCGGCCTGCCGCTCCCTGAGACCAAACCTCCCGCGTCAACAATGCGGCATTGATCGAACAGAACATGGCGAGAGAGCGTTTTGGTTACCGTGCAGCTGGTACTCGAGGGTCTTGTTGGGCACGTACTCGTAGACGAGCAGCCGCTGCTCGCCGTGGAAGCAGTACCCGACGAGGGAGACGAGGTTCTTGTGGTGCACGCGGCTGATGATCTCCACCTCGGCGCGGAACTCGCGGTCGCCCTGGCCGCTCCCGGCGCGCAGCTTCTTGATGGCCACCGCCTGGCCGCCCACGGTGCCGCGGTACACGTGCCCGAACCCGCCCTGCCCCAGCAGGTTCGCCTCCGAGAACCCGTCCGTCGCCGCCGCCAGGTCGTCGTACGCGAACGTGCCGCCCGTGGCCATCAGCGGCGACGGGTTCAGCGGCGGCATCGGGGGCTCCGACGGCCCGCGGCTGCTCTGCCACGAGTGCATCAGCGGCGGCGTCGACGAGGGCGTCGTCGACGACGCGTGAGACAGGTGCGGCGGCGGCGTCACCGGCCGCCGTGGGTCGTAGAACTCGGCTGGTGGCAGGAACAACGATCAGTCAGTCCACAGCAGTTCGTTCATATATGGAGAAACAAATTCTGCTCGCAGAAATGACTGGTGTGAAACCGGCGGGAACGCGCGCGCAACCAGCTGACAATCCGTGGGGCTCGAGCCCATCGGTGCATCAGTGCAGCGAACGCGATGTCGCCACGCGTTGGTGTGATTGTGATCGTCACCCGCGACATCCGCAGGGCATTAGGGCGTGGAATTCAGCTGTGTGTGGCACGCGGTCACCCCGCTAATGTCGGGGCGGGGCCCGCGCCCTCGTCGCCACGCGCTTTGTGATGTCACATCACCGTGCCCACGACGGAACATCGCCTCGTGGAATGGAGCTGTGTTTGTTGTTGATCGCGCGCATGTCAAGGAAGAAAGGCGACCACGTCGCTTGCGTACGTACCTGGGAACCCCTGCGATGGCGGCGGCGACCGGCGGCGCCGCTTCTTTCCAGCGAAGAAGCAGATCAACCCGGCCGCGATGCCGAGCAGGAGCACCGCCGCGACGGCCACGCTCACGCCAATCACGACGCCGTTATTGTTCGACGGCGGAGAGGAGTCTTGCTTTGACGGCGCCCCTGGCGACGGCTGTGACGGCGGAGGCGGAGGTAGTGTCAGATGTGACGGCGGAGCTGGTGAAGCTGGGACATCGTTAGGGGGCGGCGGCGAAGCTGGGGCCGCATTCGGAGGTGGTGGTGACGCTGGTACGCCGTTGGGAGGTGGCGGCCGGCGAACTGGTGGAGGAGGAACTGGCGATGGCACGGTCTCTGGTGGTGGAGGAGACGCCGTTGGCACGGGCACGGTGGAGGAGGAGACGCCGTTGGCACGGGCACCGGTGGAGGAGAAGACGGCGTCGGCACGGTCACCGGCGGGAGAGGAGACGGCGTTGGCGCGATCACGGGCGGAGGAGGAGGGAACGGCGGAGGTGGAGTGGGCTTCGGGGGCGGTGGAGGGGGAGGGGACGGCGTAGGCCCAGGCGGGAGCACCGGCGACGTAGGAGGTTGACCCGTGGGTGCCACCGGAGTGACCGGCGTGACCGGTGACGTAGGAGGCTGACCCGTGGGTGCCACCGGTGTCACCGGCGTGACCGGCGACGTCGGCGATGGAGCGGACATGGCGCCGTCGCCGCTCTCTTCCTCGCGGGAGTTTCTGCGGCGGCGTGCTGGTGCGGCGTTTAGTCTCCGGTATCGGTAGACTACGACCAGCACCAACGGAGAAGCGAAGACCGGGTGCAATATCTATTGGCTGGAGACGCGCTCAGCGAGTTCGTGACGAGGTGGTTTGTGCACGATTCGGCCGTGTTTAGATCGCGTGGCTCGGCTTAGCTTGCCGGGATCAAGCGACAGCAACAGCCTACGCGGGCACAACCATTTTACGCTTAAATACGAACTGGTCTTTCTTCACTTTTCTTGGGCCGTTGGATAAGACTGACTGCAAAAAAATCAAAGTTTGATGATCGAATTATGGTGATGCTGTTTTGTTAAGTGTGTTCATTCGAAGGAGCGCTTGCCTGCTAATCATCATCAACGTGCTGGTCAGAGCTTTCGACGGAGGGTATGAGGACGCGGTCACGGATAGAGAGTTGACAGCGCGGGAACCGATCGGCAGCTAGCAGCAACCTCACCCTCACCAACTTCGGTTGCCATGGCGCGACGACACGGCCTGACGGGCGACGGCTCGTTGCCTCGTTGCGTTGCGTGGAGTGGTAGCAAATTCGAAGCCGCTGCCGACTTGTACGTACTTCCAGAAGGTGTCACAGGAGAATTACGTACGTATAGTTGTTTGATCTAATCTTCATTTCGGCTATGAAGCTCACAGTTGAAGACGACGAATTCTCTCTTCCGGTAACTTGCCGATACGGGCATCGTATTAAGTAACTGCAATGTGCTTGCCAGCTGTGTGAATCTGAATAAGTATGCTTCTATTGCAACTTGCACATGCAAGATATCAATAATCAACGAAAGAGTTGCAAGATATCATTTCATTAACCGTTCTTGAGGCGAGGGATAAGATGTTTACGTGCTGACCTCACCACAGAATCGCCATCTTTCCCTATTTTACCACCCTACCAGGCTGGATTCATGGATGGATCATGGATCCATCACCACGTTTTGAGAAGCAGACATCTGTTCTAGCTTCTACCTTGTACTGGACATCAGAAGCAATTTGAGGACGAAAGTCCAGAATCGTTGTCAGCCATCTGGTACAAGAATCATCAAAAATCTGTTGACAACATCTTTCCAGGTCCTCCAGCGCATGTAACAGATGGTTGACAACCTGCAAGTACCATAATATTTGCATAATTGCTTAGGCTAAGACATGCTCTATAGGCTCCGATGACAACTACCTCACTTGGCGACCAAATCATGCTGCATAACCTTTAAGCATGAATTGCACAAATAAGCTGTTATTTCAAACAAGTTGGGATAATGCTAACTGGCTTGAGAATAAAACGACGGAAGTTGCAAGAAACGAGTTCAACGCAACATGTATTTTATGGGATAGAAATGTTCAGCCAACCAAAATAGTAGCTGACAAATCCTCCATCCTTCATTGTTGAAACCTAATTTGGATTCGTGATAATTAAATCCAAAGCAAAAGTAAAGACAAATTATAAAACCACTTGCATTCCACTTGGCCTTTTTCAGTAACTGCTCCAATACCATGGAACTCTTCCCACGTAAGACGAAGTAAATAGCATCACTCAAAAGGCGAGAATGATATCAGCGCTGATGAAATAATGGAGTTGCTTTGTGAATCATATACTTTTGCTAGAGGAGTAAAGGTGACCATGATTGTATGCCATGACTCTTAAGGTAGATGAGAACAAAACTAAGATTAATTTAGCATCCATGCTTACTTAACAAGTTATGACTTTATATATGGCCCACAGTCCCGAGCAGAATCAGCCTGAGTATAATTGAGTTCCATTTGAAATCCATACAATTCAATTCCAACCCAACTTTGAGCCAATTACATGAACCAACAGCTGCATCTTCCATTCATTGATGATAGTGAATCTTTGGCCTTCGTGGAGGACAGGAGAAATAACTTGTAGAAGACAGATGTTTCCATCATGAAGTGAAGATGATTATGATGATGGAGGTCGAGGTGAAGCCGTGAAGGTCAATGAGGAGGTGAAGACTTTGGTTACAAATACCAGAGTTGCCTCTACCGAATCCTTCATGTTTCTCTACCCCATAACAAAATGGACCTTTGACCAAAACAACAGGGTCTTCATAGTCCATCTTCTAGATCATTTATGATTAATAAGCAAATAGTCAGTCTCATCTTACGCAAATTGGATCCAGTCCGAGAACCTTGTGCTTCTAAATCCAAACTTAAAGACTACATAACAAAATATCCATATAAATTGCAATATCATAGTTTTAGTTTTTTCCCCTGTAACGAAGTTGCCTAAGTTAGCTATTGCACTTGAATCAGAAACTTGCTACTACAAAAAAATGAAATCAAACTTGTAATACTTTTAAAAGTGTTTTTACCAGTGAGCAACAATCTGCTAAGCATAGCCAACTGCATGTGGCAAATCAGATAACCATGTTGTTCTTAATGTAGTCCCAGAAATCACATAAAGAATAACAGGTGTTGTAAGAAGCTACCTTAAGCAATAAGTTTTTTTAAAAAAATATGAACACAAAAGCAGTTTAGTAACAACAATCGATAAGGAAAACCCTCCAAATCCATGTTTTTTAAAAAAATATAGGAATCATTTCTGACCAAAAGGCCCTCAGTTAAATGGAAGACTGAACCAGGTAAACACTGGCAGACTTGCAGCCATGAAGATGCTTAGACAGGAAAACTTCATCAAATTCTAGGAAGATTTTTGTTCAAATAAATCTTAACGATCCGAGTCCAAAACCCACACCCTTAAAAACCAATAAGATTAAATAATCTCTCAATTTCCACAGGAAGGGGTCATGGATATAAGTTAGGGTACCGTCTTTGTTACATAAACCAGTGTCAGAACTCAGAATTTCATTGGGCTAACAACTTACAAAGCCTAAACACATCCTTTGATTGACACTTATAAAAAGCTTGATAAAAAAAAATTATACCTCGCAAACAACTGATCAACTGATGAGGAAAAAGTTAAATCAAAGCCCGCAGCTATAAACAGGTTGTGGGCAGTTATTAGTACATATATGACACACAAGGTAACAGGTCAAATGCCTTGCAACACCACATTTTGCGTTGTTGACATGGACAGTACAGTGTGATAATTGGTACATAAGCAACAAGGGTTCCATGTTGCACATACCACAGAACTAGAAAAAGAAAACATTTTAGCAAGCAGAGAAGTGACCATGGATTAGGATGTCAGATCCAACAAACACTCATGATACTAGTATTTAGCACATAGAAGTACATTGCATATAAAGAGCACGGCAGATAACAAAAAAAAATTGTGAAACTCAAACGTGCAACTACAAAACCCAAAAATCAGATGGTGCTCCCAGCAATTATATCATTCTCGAAGATTTATCTATTCAAGCAATGCAATTGAGAATCAAAGTTCATTAGTATTGACTGCTGGACTGTCGTGCATCATCGCAGACATGACCTGCACAGTATCGATCTGCTCAATGCAGATAGACGTGTTCTTGATCGCAACTCGGCATCTTAATGTACAATAATCCTAATTTATGCTTTTGAATACCTTTTCAGCTAACCTAATCATCCCACCTCACGGATGAGGCCGTTACTTTTTGAGAGGCAAAAGCACAAACCCTATCAACCAGCCATACATTATTTTTCACACAAAAAACAGCATGATAGCTTTTTGTGGCTGAAAGTCTGCATTACCCAGCCGAGGATAGGGATTGTAAACAGCATCTCTAGCTTAAGAATGCCATCATGTCACTACACTTGCAACCCAAATGCTAAACCAATGCATAACAAAGCAGGTGACACTCCACTCCAGCAACAGGCTACAATCCAACATACTAGTCATTTCTGAAGATTGCACACGTCATAACAGGGCATAAATAAAACATGGCTCAAGTCAATTCCATTTGCACCAGGTATAGTCAGAAACAACACTGCACACGCTACTATTCACCACAGAACGACCAAATCAATTCAAGCATATTGAGTTTCAGAAATTTAAAACACAACAGAGTCATTACAAATTATTCATTGGGATCCCAGGAAGCGGTTCAGCATCAGAAAATGCTCCATCAGATCCAAACTAAAACAGTACGGGCACAAACCGAACGGAGACCCTTCTCTCTGCAGTTAGGCCCGAGAGATCGACGTCCGGCGGAGGCGCACCGCTCAGAGGAACTTCCTGTACGGACGCCCGGCGTCCTCGTCCTGCATATGCTGCAGCCACGCAAAAGGAACACACAGAGAGATTCGATGTTAGGGTTTGGGAAAAGGAAGATGGGATTACGGAATGACAAGGGAAGTTGTAGAAGGGGGTTACGAATTCGCGGACGATGCCCTTGTAGACGAGGATGGGGACGGCGAGGCCGAAGAGACCGACGACGGCGAGGCTCCGGCGGGTCCAGCGGAAGTTGAACTCGAGGTTCTCGCGACCGGCGTTCCACTCTTCGATCCACTTGTTCTTGTGCACCTCCATGCCGCCTCCCATCTTCTCCTCCTCTCTTGCTTCGATCCGCCGCAGCGTGAAACGGGGGCAGGCGACGGCAACAAATCGATTTGGTTGGGGGACTCCGCTGCTTCAACTGCTAGAAGGACCGTATCAGGAAGGCGTACTGCTTCAACCTCGACTACTGTAGCGCGAACGCAGAGTCAGTTTCACGCTTTGACACTGTGAAGACGGATATTAAAATTACGTTTTCCCCCGGCGCGTTTTCAAAACGAGAGCAACGTTCGTACTAATGGTAGGATGCAATTAAATTGAAATCCTTAATGATCAATATAAAAAAGTTATATATTGTTTTGAAGACAAATAAAAGTCATTATTTTGATGACGAACATATTAGTATTGGAATTTCGAACGAGTGAGAAGCATATTTGATAAGTTCATATATGAGCAAACGTGAAAGACAAATTTATGTATGGGTAAGAAAGAAAGACGAATAAATAATATAAATAAAGCTACCAAATAATAAGATATTTTGGTACATTAAAATGTTATAACATGTCAGGTTTTATATGAAAAAATTAGATAAAAATATCCTTAAAAGACACCTCAGTGGCAGGTCTGGTTGAAACATTCAACTGTACATCAACGTATTTATATTAAATACTTTTTTAGTATAAACAGAACTATAATTATTTGCCACAGATGCGTTGAGGATTGAGATATTGCTATAGAAAACGTTTTATATTAGAATGTACTTGTTCTATTTTTATTTACATATACTTCTTTGTTCATATTAATAGCACAAGAATCAATAACTATATCGTGCCAAATAAATGTTATTTTTCATACTAAAAGTTAAAAAAAGATATTTTTACATGACTAGTTGTGTTAATAAAATCATGCGATACAAAATACGAAAATTGTAAAACTGCTCAGCTATCGCAACGGAACAGCCAGGCTAAACCAAAGCGGTAAGTGTGCGAAGCACTGCCAAGCAGCCTAACAAACCCAGGCAGCGCAGTTGTTAAACATGACCGAGAGAGAATACAAATTGAGAAAAAAAAAAGAATTCAAGTAATTTCGACCAGACATCTACCTTCCTCATATAAACTAGTGCGAACTACTAGGACTGCAAATAGATGCTTCTTATGGTACTCTCCGACTTTCTTTATTTGAACTAAATGATCTATTTTTTTCAAAATAAGAGCAAGAGTATCGGAAGCGACGTTAAAAGTTCCCAATTTAGGCCCCGTTTAGCCGGGCTTCTACCGGCTCCTCTCCATCTGACACATATACTGTAGACGTCTTGTTTATCACTGTAGCGCAAAACTGAATTCGTTTCCTGGCTTGAGATGTACTGGGAGCAGACGGAGCAGCTATTTTGAGCTCCTCAGCTCCACATTAAAACCAGATTGAAAAGCACTTCTCTATACAGTGCTTAAAGGTAAAGCTACAGCGCTCATCACAGTAATTTTGGCAGAGGAGCCGGAGCACAAAGAGCAGCAGCAAACAGGCCTTTACACCTCTATAAATCACCATAGCTAGTTGATAGAAAGTAAACACAGTATGGAAACGTGGCATCGCCAAACTTTATTCATTGCGGGTGATAAAGAAACCAAACAATCTTTATAGCTTAATTTTTTTACAACACTTATTTAGAGTGTTATCTGAACCGTTTACTTGTACCGATACAGCATACCTACACTTTACTTATACCGAATAAACGATCAAATAAAGTCTTTATCCTAAGGGCAAGTTTTTCTCACCACACCCACGACGTGTGTTAGTAAAGAAAAAGCTGTGGCCACCACAAATTTATTCTCCAATCAAACACTACCCAACTTTATGCAGTAACACCTAACTTTAGACATAGAGAGTGAAGACGGCCAACTAAACATCTCCCTAAATCATCTCAATCTATTTAATCATAATTGCCACGGTGTTTCTACCCAACTCAAAACGAGGCGCGCGTCCCTTGAGCTTCTAGTCCACACTCAAGCGTGAATGACAAACCGTTTCTCGAAGACCCGTGCAGCCGTGCTACGTTCGCATAACCTGGTGAGGTCAGCCGAGCACCCGGCTGAGCAGATCAAACCGTGGTCTCGGGCTTTCCAATCCAACAGGTGTTGCCTGCCCATTCTTCCCCTCCAGTCAATTTCTCCTCCACTGCCCCCGCCTCCTCCGCCGCTCGAGCGCGGCCACGCCCGGAGGCCGCACGGAATCCTAGCCCTTCGGCTAGACTCGCCGTGAGATGCGCCGCCGTGCTTGGTCCCCAGCCGAGCAGTGCAGGAAGCAGCGCAAGGTGGTCATCGAGGTGCTCGGCCCCCCATTTTCCTCTCCCGTGAAGTAGCTCCAGATCGAGGCGCGTTCTTCTCAGCCTCCGGCCAACGGGTGCCGCCGCCGCCGCAGCCAAATCCGTCGCCTCCGGTGAGCCCTGTTCGAATCCCTCGCACCCGTGGATGCCTAACATATTGTCAGGACCCGAACAGGATCGAGATGAACAAGTAACAGAAAGAGAAGGAAATCACTCAAGAACACTGAGATTTACTGGTAGCAGCATATGGATTTCAGAGGAACATGGACTAAGATACATGATAACTAGGGATCTAGAAGCTACTTTACTGTTAACTAAGCTAATAGCAACTTCTTTCACACCTTATCTCTAGGATCCCAGCCTCTTTATATAGAGGTTTACACATGACACCAAAAGCAAAAGAAATTGTAAGAAATAAAATAACAGGGACTTAAACGTAATAATGTAAACTTATGTGAGTTGTTCATCTCTGAGAACATCTTCATCTTGACCTGCTGGATTCCCTTGGATACCTGACAATCCTCCCCCCTTGAAAGACCCTCGTCCCCGAGGGTAACATGGACGTTGGAGTTCAATTGAGACTTGAGAGTACACTGAATGGTCTTGCATAGTTGGCCACTGATCTTTGAGTTAGTTTCTTCCCAGCAAGTATAACTTTTTCTTATCCGAAACTGCAATGAGTAGACCAGACCACAAGTCTCAGGATATGATGTAGGTCGTAATACAGATGATAAGGCAAGTATCTGCAACATGAAATCCTATGCCCTCCTTGTAACTGAACCAAATTTGAGAGATTTCAGTTTCCTTAACTAAGATCTTCAAGGTGGCCATTGCTATCAGTGCACAAGTCAAGGTCAGACGTCTTGGATCCCATGACATCCACACTTCTATATCAGTTAAACTGTTGAGCCAAGGTAAACCAACTTCTTCTACACTGATAGTATGAGGCCTCCAAAAATGCTGAATTAATTCTTTCTTGTTGCTGCAGCGTGAATAGCAAACCGTACATGCAACTAGCAGCTTCAATACTATTGACTGCATTTTCACATTGTATAGCTCATATTGTTCTTGTGAAAGCTTCACAACCAGACTGAAATCCACAACAGTGTCAGTTGTCTCATAATGTGTGCACCATGGACATACAAGAAATATCCATGCACCTTGATATCTGCATTTTCTGAGCAGACCAACTGAAGTCCCACCACACTACTGCTGCATATAGCGGCGGCCATGGTTTCAGGTCTACCATCTCAACATCAATGGTAATCAACTCGCAATCGAACCAACTCAACAAATCACACTCAATATATGACCACCAATTCCTGGTTGAACGCATTAGCATGGCTGGCTTCTCTTCTAATTGCACACTAACAGCTTCCAGAGGAGGTGGCCAAGGTGGTCTTCGCTCCAGAACTTCAAAATTCAGTTTCCACTTGCGTGATGAAGGATAGCAGGACTGAGAACACCAAACAGGTAGTAGTTGAAGGAAGGCCAAGGAGCTGGCCTTGTCTCAGTGCCATTGCCTATTATCTTCATTTGTATAGGTGGTGGCCATGGAGGCCGATCACTGACAGCACAAACCTCAGAGATATTGAGAGCACATGCCTGATTTTCTTGTAAGTAACTACCCATGCCATGCATATTAGTGCTTGCTGTGGTGAAGAAAGTAGGCGGCGAGTTCTCAGATACCTTATATGCACTGCCCTCAATGTTGTATTGCTGTAGTAGGAACACATCAATCGATGGAGTAGGGCTGTAGTTGGTGATGGTGAGCATGGAAGGGGAAGTGGCATTTGGGATGTTCTGACTCGCAGACTTGTTGTAGTTGTAGCTGGAGATAGAGGCATCATGTCGAGGCATTTTGTCGAACACCTGCTGCACGTCTATATTGGCATGTACAAGAGGCATTGATCTTGACGGCACAAGGCTCAGGATGAGGCCATCAGGCAGAGGCAGCATCCTGTTTAAGGGGTAGTTGATGCAGTGTCCGGGACGCATGCAGATGCCTTGACAGCTTCAGCAAGGCTCGAGCATTTCGTCGAGCAGTTGGTGAGTGTGCCGGCGTGGATGTAGCTCGGCTCGACATCCATGGCCGGAGACACAGGAGCAGCAAGTACGGGGCTGAAGACATGCTCCATGCACTCAGTGGACGCCTTGGACTTGATTTTGCTGGCCACAACATCACCATCACCATCGACTTCCAGCTCTGCGCATTTCGTCGAGCACCTTGAGGGCGCCATGGCTGTGCTGCTGGGGACTGCAAGCAAGTTGGCATCCATGTGAATGGTGACCAGCGGGAGCAGCGGAGAGGAGGGAGTTGATTCCTTGGAGGCGGTGGAGATCTCGGTGGAGGTGGTAGCTGCAGCGGGTAGAGTAGCAACAGCCGCTGCGTGCTCAGCATCAGAAGCGGTAGAGGACGACGAGGAGGCAGATGATGTCGTCTCTGCCATGGCCTCTGCACTCTTCACGACTCCATTCATCAACTCACGGGCTTCCTCCAACTTGGACAACATCAATTCAAAGAATTCCTTAGGGGCAGGATTCTTGAGGAGTGGCTCTGGAAATTCCCTGCGGAACCCCTCAGATTGGGCCTCCAAATCATGCTGCTGCCAAAGATTTTTGCTCACACGGATCCAAATCGAGTTGGGATTTTACAGGGAGAGAGCGAATTCATCCCCAACCAGTATCAATCGCTAGGTAGGGTGGGATTGGGTGGGATTTTTGGTCGGAACGGTGGGATTTGAGAGAGACTGTGGTAAGCGTGGCTGGATTTCTGGACGGGGAAAAAAAAATTCTGGCCAAGAACCGATAGCTCTGATAGCCAATTGTCAGGACCCGAACAGGATCGAGATGAACAAGTAACAGAAAGAGAAGGAAATCACTCAAGAACACTGAGATTCACTGGTAGCAGCATCTGGATTTCAGAGGAACATGGACTAAGATACATGATAACTGGGGATCTAGAAGCTACTCTACTATTAACTAAGCTAATAGCAACTTCTTTCACACCTTATCTCTAGGATCCCAGCCTCTTTATATAGAGGTTTACACATGACACCAAAAGCAAAGAAATTGTAAGAAATAAAATAACAGGGACTTAAACGTAATAATGTAAACTTATGTGAGTTGTTCATCTCTGAGAACATCTTCATCTTGACCTGCTGGATTCCCTTGGATACCTGACAATATCCTCGTGCACCTCCCTAACATTCCCGTTCCGCGTTTCCGCAGCCGAGCCGGTCGTCATCCACGTTCTCGTCGCCGCCGTGTCCGTTGCCGTTCCAGGCTCGCCGTCAGGCACTACCTTCCGGCCACCCTCGTCGACGACGTACTCCACGCCGGGATTCCTCACATCGGGGCTAAAGCTTCTACGCCAACAACACCGTGTCTCTTGGACTCCATCGCCCGCGCTGCATCACCGGACCTCAGCCACCAGCTGTCGCTTGCCCGCCCCTTGAGCCGTCTCCACCGCCGCTGCCGGTAACCCGTTGGCATGGGCCGCTACGGGCCCTTCCATGTCGCTGCCGGGGATGGTGGGGGCTGCCTGCCGCTGCCGATTGTAGCATCTGAGGCCGTGCTAGCTGTCGTCGATGGCTCCGTTGCAGCCGCTGCCTTTGTTCAGGTGGGTTGATTCAATCCGGTATCATGTGTTTGCTCTGCTTGTGATTACTGACAGAGCACTGGGACTGAGAGTTGAGGAACGATTTGGATGTGCGTACAGTGTTGGAGAGGGGAGGAGTGTTTTCATCTCTGCCTGTTAATTTTGCTTGCTTAGGTAGCAATGGCATAAATTCACCTAGATATTCTGGCATGGCAGAGTGTTACCAGACGTGGACACTTTATTCCATTTGATTGAATATGTACCATTCTGCTTATTGTGGTTTCAGTGTTACTATTATGTAGTATGATGGTGCTTACCATTTTGACCTGTTGGCATATTTACTTCAAAATTTTCTCCTCAAGCCCCTAACCAAGGATCACTATGATTGAAATATGCAGCTAGCAAGAATTCACAGGCACAATCAGCAACAAGGATGGACTCGGCAAAAGGTATCTGGAGCTTCTAACATTCTGATATGTTGTTTAAGGGTTGTGATCTTGTAACGAGTAGCGATCTATCAGCATGGATAAATATGTTTTTTGGCCCTTAAATTTTGAGCTAGATTGTTAGGTCTATTCTATGTTTCCGATTTGATATCGAAACTTTCATTGAGCCCCAATTTAATCACCTCCATCTGAAAGGCTTAAGAATGGCCTAGATCAAAATAAAAAACATATCCTCTTCATACTATTATAGCTCAAGCACCGTTTTACTGAGCTTGTTCGCATCTGGCTATAACACTTGGTTCCAATTCGGATGGGATTGTCTGATTTTTGACTTAATGTTCAACTACTTTCGTTTTGTTACATCCATTTAGTTTATTGTTTTAAGTCACTACTCGTATAGCTCTACTTCACATTTAGTTCAGCTTGCATTCTGGAATATGGGGAAGTTAAGCAACGATGGCAAGAAAATCTGTAAACATTCATCCAAAAGGGTTCCATGTAGGTAAGTTAAGCTTCTTCCCTTTTAAATATCATGCTGTGAACATTGCTAAACAGTGTTTTTGAAACAATACACACAAAGTTATTTGCTATATGGCAAATTTCACATCAATAGATGGGCTATTGGGCTTTGACCTTTTGGTGTTGGAGCGTAGAATTATGTTAATCATGTTAGATAAGTGCTCAACATCAGTTTCCCTTTGAGCTATGAGCTCATCTGCCGTATCCTTAATGATATCTGCCTCATCTCTTGCAGATATTCCCTTTTTTGATTGGCCTTTCAAACATAGGTGAGACACTCATTAGTCCAACGAATGCCTTTTGATTTTCATTTTGTAACTCGTGTCTCATTATTGTCTTCTTTTGTTGTGTACCAGGAGTCTCCATGTAATGTGTTTTATTTACTGTCTTAACTATTCTTTTTGTTTAATTACTTTCAAGTTTTAATAAGTGCCGATTCAATTGCTAGAATAGTATGTGGCTATAGAACCATGGAAATACTGCCTTTTCTGATGTATGATAACAGTTTGACTATGTATACCTGTTTTTGTAACAAACTAACAATTAGGAAATTATGTTAATTTTCTATTTTTATTTTTTGTTATTCTCATATTGCAGCTTTCCATAACTTTCTTAGGAAGGTTTTGGTACGTGCAAAATAACTTGTTTGTTGGTGACATTCTAAACCAATGCAAAATTTCTTCTAAACTAGTTGTAACTTCTTAGACACAGTTTATTTTTGATGTGCTATTACTGGCAGTCGACATGAGTGTTCTTTGATGGTTTCTGTGGAGTTTTTTACTATCAACTTAACAAAACTTCAGAATAAAACTCATTGTAGATCTTGAAGTAAACCGAAATGTCCATAAATACTTCCCTCATTTTACCCTATGACAGTGCTCCTTGTATATTTTATTTTCTACAATAAATACTAATTTGAGTAAATTTCCTTTTCTCATGTGATAGTATTCGTAGCATATTTCGTGTCTACCATCATGGCTACTTGTCAGAGATGGATCTGCTGGGTACATGGATGTGGATTTGTTCTCATGGGTATGTTCTCTTTGATGCACATATTTCCTATCTTCTCCCACTAATATTATATTTTGCTACAACACTTTGTCTCTCCATTATCTATACTAATCAGATCTAAGAGTTGTCCTTTCTCATTATCTTGTAGCTAGTCCACAGATATTGCTTCTTGTTTCTTTTCTGTTGCTGCTGTCTTTCTGGTAAGTTGGCGAACATTTCCTTTGGTAGTTTTTTTTTAAAAGAATGGGGGGGCCTATTATAAATATTCCTTTTCACAGTCCATGTATTACTATGTTCGCTTTATCTCCATGACTAGTTAAAGGAGCCACATTATTTGTTATGCATTTATTCTATAGCTACCTTAATCTTCTCCTCCCTCTTAATTATCTGATCCCTATCAACTTGATATTTTCTGCTGCTGTAGATGACCCCCATGCAATTACCAGCTAATTATCCGAAGATAAAAAGAGGAAAATGAACCTTATTTATGTTGGGTGAGAAAACTGAATCACATTAGTAGGAATGAAAAGGAAATAGAACACCTGTTATTGATAGGTAACTTTTAGTTCATGTCTTCTTTGTGCAACTGGATTGATAACCCATGGTATGAGTAGGACCGTTCTCTAGCAATCTTTGCTGGTTATAATCCTTGTGGAGTGCCTACTTCTAGGCTGGGAGTTCCTAGGTAATAGATCGATATGTAGTAGCCTGCCAAAGTTTGACTGAGGCGCTACAATTATGTGAAAAGGTAATGGTGTTCAATGCTTGAAGGATGTCTCTACCATATATCCATATGTATATACTGTATGGGGAAACTATAATATGCATAAAAAGTATGCACTCATTGCTGATAACCCTAGGCAAAGAATTGGTCTTCACTCAAGTATGCATTCAAATTTTACCTCAATCAATCAATGCTGCTGCTAGTTTTTTTTTTAGGTCACAATCTGTCACTGCTAATGTTTCTTTGGTTCTCCATTGACAAGCAACTAATGGAGCGAGTCTGCTTTCTTGACATAAAAAGACACTGTGCTCCTGCTTTTACTTATTTTAGATGTATATAAATATGTAAAACACTCTGCACAATAAGTTTTTCTTTGAGATCCCTTACCTCAAGCCTACCCTTATCTATATGTATGGTCTGTCATCAACTGAGTTAGGTCTCACCCTGGGGCCCTAACCTGTTCTATCTAATACCTAGTAGATGCAGTTCCATCATATGGAACATGTGCCCAGGCTAGTGCTACTCCCAAGTCTCAACAAATCTATGAAACCCTACCTAGTGTCAAGGGGTTATCCGATTAGTCGATAGCTGTGTTGTGCATTAGCTCATGTAATTATAGCTGTAGTTACTATATTTCCGTTTCTCCAAAGGTCATGCTGTTATGCTTATAATAAAGTACAGATCCTTTTTGGTCTTCCTTGCTCCCTTCGAATGTCCAATTTTGTTATGATGATGTTCCATACCTACCGCTCTTTTAGCTTGCATGAGTTGCAAATACCTTTTTAAAGCTTTATGTTTCTCAAAAAAGCATGATTCCACAGGGTTGACCTGTGTCATCAGACGAATGATGAAGATGAAGATGATGTAAGGAGTCATCAGGAAGCATTACTAGACAGAGCAAAAACTAACCCGGGAATCCGCCCTGTTAATATCCGTAGGAGGTGTTGCCCAGGGATACAGCTTGGAAGCCGGCAAAAATTTGTGATTTTGGCAAGTTTTTTCCTGTATTTTCCTCGCATATGTAGAGAGCAAGATATACTTATTGCTTGACTTATATGTATTACATCTTAGTGCATGATGAAATTTTTTTTGTCGTCCCCAGTTGTGTAATGCTTCTACCTTATGCCATAATAATCCTGTTAACAAAAAAATAATACTGACGTATATGTTTCCTGTACAGGTGCTTGTACTGTCGTTTGTTGTCATGTTTGCATTTGCCATCCTCATATGGATCGGTAGAGGAGAAAATCCTATTGATTCATCTCTACTGAAAAGGGTATGAAGGACTATCAATATTTTATCCCGTTGGGCTATTCTTCTATGTTGTGCTTTGCTCTGATATAAAAGAGAAATTTTGCAGAATCGGCAACTGTGTTACTATATACCCATGTCTAACTGTCCATGACGAAGGAATAAAATGAGTTTGCCCATAAGACCCAGAAAATTCCCCATAAATAGACAAATTTCTGTTGTGTCTTCCCTATTTCCTATCTGTCCATGCATTCACACCTGAGGCTGCATATTGAGATTTATATCACTGCTGCTAGCATATGCATCTACTGCGCTTTTCTGTATCATTACTTCAAGAAAATATCAATTGTGCAGCATAAACTAATCTGCACATGTTATGCATACCACACTGGGTCACATTTCTCTGGAATTCTGGATGGCTTTGGTGAATTATGAAGCATTGAATAAAGATTAATTTTCTTTTCAAACTAATGTAGTGGTAACGTATGTGCCTCGGGTGACATGCTCAAATCAGAACCAAATATGAGACAAGTCTCAACTGTTCTGTTTGTAATCAGTGTCACGCGATAACTGTAGGATCTCTGTTACAATCTGTCTTCTGAAATGGATTTTGGTGAAAAAAGATGATTTCCATGTCTTCTAATGTTCGTCACTCTTGTTATCCGTGTATTTTCACAACTAAACTTCTTGGTAATTCGAAATTTTTCACCAATTCTAGCAATAATTTAACAATCACTTATTTAGTTGCAACTTTTGTTTTGCAGGTTTATTTGGATGTATTTTCAGTAGTAGTTCTTGTACTTGGTGGTGCTCTGGCAAGTTATGGTGAGTATCTGATACTCTGACATTCCATAACTATGTACTACTCCCTCCGTCCCAGTTTACTTGGCATCCTAGCCTCATCTAGTTTTCCCAAAATAATTGTCATTCTCACTTCCCGATGCACCTTTCTCTCTTCCCAATACACCTCTATCTCTATCTCTCTCCTTCTCGTTTTCTACGCACCTACCTTTACCAACTTCTCTTAATCTCTGTGCCGAGAGCTAAAACGACAATTATTTTAGGACGGAGGGAGTAGATGTTAAGTTCTCCCCTGTTCTTATCTGATTGGCTTCCATTTATTCTCGCGTTATGCCAGTAGATTGGAGTAATACTCTTCTAGTTTCAAATGCTTGGTTTCGATATATTTTCTTGATCGACTTACAAAATCATCCTCCATTTGGCCACTACTAGCTGTAGCTGCTCTTATTTACATTATTAACTAGGGAGCGTGAGGCTTCAGTGTTTTAACTTTCTTTTGCTGGTATTTTCTCTTGGGTTCTATGATGATGTGTAGGTGCATTGCTATTCTCCAAGATGAGCAAAGTTCGTTCAGAAACTGTATCGACTGAGAAGTGGAAGGTATATCTTCCCCCAGGACTACCATTCTTGCATCTGCATTCTGTATCTAGTAAGGTTTTACTGTATAGTGTAGTTATAAGGAAAGGAAACTCAAATTCTTCTTCACTTAGTTAGGTAACTATACATTCATATATCATTCTGTACTGTCAGATGCTATTTTTAACATGCCCTTATTCGTAGTACGATCACAGTTTTGCTGCTCTATTCAAATTGACAATCCTTGCTTCCCTGCAGGTTGCCAGTTTAGCTGCTGTCTCACTGATTTGTTTCTCATCTTCTGCTATACTAGCACTTGTGACTAATGTTCCAGTAAGTTCATTATTATGTACAATAGAGTTAATCCATGAGTTTTCATCTATTGTCAGGTGATTTTCATTTTTATACTTTTTTTGTTGCAGGTACTTTTGTATTGGTATTCTACAGATGCTGATATCATCTATAATGCTGTTATTTTGTTTGTATATTACTCCATAGGTATCTTTTTATGCGCTTTAGGCTTTTAAAAAGAACTCCGTATGTCTATGGTCTTTCACTAGGTAGTACTTGTTAGCATCGTCTTCCATGCGCAGAAGTGGTGGGATGTGGTATTAAATGAGTCACTTTTTCCCATGGGGCATATATGCATATGTTTGTAGGGTTCATGTTATCTGCATTTGTCCTTGCAGGTTTGCTTCCATCTGCAAGCATGCATGTCATTTGATAAATTATGAGATTTAAGGGCTCAACCCATTCATGTTCTGATAAATTATCAGATTACTTGAAGTGAGGAACTAAGCATTATATTTGAGCAAAGTTCTTGCTAAATTGTCATATTTAAGGGCTTGACCTCCATCCAGTCCTTAATCTTTACTAGTCGCTGCTACTTATGAGTTATGGCCACGTTTGTTATATTATATGTTATACTAGTTTGAGGTCTAATTTAAAAGTAATGCTATAGTACTGTACCTTATACTTGTTTGTGTCTTCGAGGGCCTAAGGAAATGTTTGTTTTCACCTGTTGTTGACAATAAATTTCAAGGAGCATTGCCATTCTATTTCCCCTTGTGTATCTGGGTTTATGTGGATCTTTTCTCATCTTATTGAGAACTTCTTGCCAAGCAAATAGCGTGCTTCTTGGTCAAAGCAGAAGTAATTAGTACTTCTGTTGCACACATTGAAGTGAAATGAATTGAAACAAGAATTAGAAAAGTAGAACAAATGGTGTGCACGTATGCCTTGTTTCATTTCTTCATTTCTCACTGATCGTTCAATTCACAGTGCAGAGTGCACATCAAAGAACTAGGCATGTCCACTTCTTTATTTTACTTTGTTATAGTGGTGCTTATCTGCTGAGTCATTTTCGTACATTCCTTGTAGGCTCGTCGGTGCCGTCCGGATTTGTTTTATGGATCATGAGAGATATGCCTCATCGACAAGCTGTAGAAAGGCCAATAGAATCGAGAGTGATCACTTTGTTCAGGGAAAGACCATCAACTACACAGGATCCACAGTGGAGGACTGCTGTTACATCCTCAAATAAGGTACTCCAAATATTATACTGTATGTCAAGTTCTTATTAAATCATATGGCTAAATATGCTCCCCAAAAACCGATGACACTGCATAGCTAGATTTATATATAAAAAAATTCTCAACATATAGGCCCTCAAGTCAAGCCCAATTTAATCTGAAGACAAACGATCGATGTTGGAGTTTTTCCATCAGTGGCACTTGGCACCTTATGGCATTGTAACAGCTGGTGGTACCCGATGAATCTTTAAGTCCGTCTTGAAGGTAACTTCAGTAATGGAACTGAGGATGGTTATCATCGAAGGGATGCACATTATGAGGATATGCGCTAGAACTGAGGATCGGGTAAATGTTTGAAGAATTAACAGATGTAAATAGCCTTAGAAATAGCGTCATGGTTTGGCAATTGGTTTGTCGTGTGTTTTCTTGTGCCCTCAAGTTGGTTACTGTACCTCATTTTAGTTCATGACAGTAACAGGAAAATGCTTCATCTAATTTATGATAGAGAAGGGTAACATACATACTTTCTAACTGTATTTTCCTGAGATGATTCGACTTGAAAAGACAGCTCAACAGATGTATCACTGCCATACTAACAACGTCCTGTTCAGCAGATTTGGGGGAAAAACACCGATTTAAGTTCCTAAATATTTGCTGCTGGCTTAGGAAACACCTCAGGGTCATTGGAGCAACCAATGAGCACCATAAACAAGGTTTCGCACTTTGTAACCTGCATAAAATGAACTAAACACTCTTTTAAATAAAACAAGGCTCTTTATTATTATTATTATTATTATTATTATTATTATTATTATTGAAATGAACTAAACAAGGATGATCGGAGTTTGCTTTGGCAGATTTGGTGCGCCCAACCTGCGTGTTTACAAATTCACACTCGCCTAGAATAGAAAATAGCAAAGCTAGAACCTACCTTGCCGGGCTGAGGTTGCAACTTCTCATGACATCATTAAAAGGGGATTATACGGGATGAATCAGGGTTGTTATTTCTCATGACATCTAGTAGTTCTCAGGAGAATACATCATCACCTAGGGCTTCGATGATAGGCTTAGATTCCTAGAAATGTCTATGTGAAAGAGAGGCTCAGAAGGACATAGGATCGGAAACCCATTGAGGGAAAAGAAAAGAGACAATCTGGCAAGGTGGCATGTTAGCGAAGGTAGCATGGGCATGAGATCACACAACCAGGTTGGCTCAAAATCCTTGAACTTCTCGTGTCAACTTTAAGCTTTTCATATATGTAAAACACCACGGTCCATGGGATGGAACTAAGTCCTGTGGTCCTTGTCAAGAGTCTTAAACTTGGCCTTGTAGGTGGCTATAAAAAACCCTAAAAGGTAAGTGTTTTTTAATAATTTTATTCATGTTTTTTTAGAAAAAAAACTATTTAACTCTTCTAAACAATTTACTTTGTCCTTTTTACATCCTAAACAAAATCATGGCTCAATTTACTCCCTCAAACAATTCATTTTGTTGCAATGTACCCCCTATTGAAGTTTGTCTCTTCTTTTTTTTCCATCAGCATACAAATTTAATTTGAAACTCAATTTTTATATGACGATAGTTGACACGAGAACCTATATTATAGTAATTATTTTAAGATACAATTTACACAACTTAAAAGCACTTAACGATACATCCATACAAACAAGGGCTATTTGTACATATGACACTAATTTTTTTTCATTTGGTCTCTAGAAGACAATGAAAAAATGATGCTCTATAACAAGAAGTGGGTGTTCTATAGACATTTTTTTTTGTCCAGATTAAATCACACATATTCAGTGTTCTGAAAAAAAAATCCTACAAACAATATCAGAAAAATATTTCAGATTTTAACGTAGGTTGTTGTGTGAACTACATATCATCACTTCAAATTGTAGTTTCTAATTAAAATTTCGCCAAGAAAAAAAAATCGCAATAGGGGGTATGTTGCATCAAATCGAATTGTTTGAAGGAGTGAATCGAGCTAATATTTTGTTCGAAAGAAAATATACTTTTTTCCCTTTCTTCTTAGGCTAACTCGCTTGCCTATGCCACCAATTACTATGTAACTTGCAATTTGTAGTTAAGTGAACGAGGAGTAAAGTGACAATACTACAACATATACTAGCCTTTCTATTAGGATACTTTGCACGTGCGTAAAAGAGTAAACCTTCCAATAATATTATTTTTCTCTGTTGGAAATATCATGAAGCTTAGGGGCTATGCTTTATTTTAGGTATTATTTTTTTTTGCGAATAGGTAAAATTAGAATGCTTTGCACATGCATAAAAGGAAAAACAAATATCGATTAATATTATTTTTGTCGGTTGAAATTATCAAGAACTTTAAGGATTATGATTTATATTTACGTGAAATTACTTAAAAAAATATGAACCATATGTATAATAGGTAATAGAGATTCTTACGAAAAGAAAAAGGTTAATAGAGATTCTTACGGAAAGAAAAAGGTTAATAGAGATCCTTTATTTTCTCCCGTGTGATCAATAGCTACCACAACTTCTTTTTGGTGTGTAACTGCCCACTTCTCTCACTCTAGTGTCTCTCCCCACGATGGCCTCCTCCTCGTCCCCCTCCTCCGTGACCATGTGGCCACGACCTGGCAAGCACCGCGCCGCCGCCGCCGTCGTCCGGCGCGCGCAGCTCGTCCTGTCGCGCGACGTCGGATGGTGCGGGCAACGCGCGTGGCGGAAGCTACTCAGGCGGCTAGCGCAGGAGACCAAGTGCATCTGCAGTACCCCGTCGGCAGCACCGTCCAGGACGATCACGTTCGGCTACGACGCCGTCAGCTACGCCAAGAATTTCGACGACGGCCGCAGTCCCCTGCCGCCCTGCGCCGCCCCGGTCGTCGTCGCCAATGCCACCGATAAGTCGAGCGACAACTGACTCGATCCTGTTCTTGGTCCTCTCATTCTTCTAGCTTGATCCCCTTCCGATCTTCTTCTCCCCTTTTTTCCCCCTTTTACCTTGATTTTGTTTCCTTCTGTTTCTAACACTTCCTTGGTGATATATTGATGTTGTAATACGTCAGTAATATATCGTACCTATCTACGTAGTAATTTGTACATAGCTTCAAATTGGAGATAAAGCCGAGTGAAGTTGGTCCAAATGCACAAGCCGCATTAACATTTTGATGTATCTGTATGATCCGATGCATTTTGTTCTCATTTCTCATGATCTCATGATAAGCAATTTCGCGTCTAAAATGTGGTTCTAGGAAGCCACTGAAAAAGAAAAAGATATTATTGATCTAGATAAAAAAATCTGATACAAACAAATACGCTTAATTGTCTGATCCATGGGCAAGTGTCAGCATTAATTTGCCCAAGAAAGGAGATCATAAAAACAAAGGAAACGCGACAGGGTGGTGCTGATCAACTACTCCAGGAAAGGACCATGCCGCCATGAATTGGAGGGGAAAGGCAAAAGAGGACAGATGCTAAACATTATTAATGCGAGGAATTTATTGGTCATGATCTCAGTTAGGACCATATTGAAGCTCTTTACTTTGAATCATTTCCTGTCAGTATACTAGTATTGACAGTTTGACACCGGTTCTGAGGTTCCGCGAAGTGTTGCCTCCAAAATCATGTCGTAGGAACACAAGATTTTTCTTGTTAGAATACAACTCGACTCTTAATGCAAAAATATCGTGTAATTAATGTGTTCTAAAATCTACACGGCAGTGCGATGCTAAAGAAGGCTTTGTGTTTCGTTAAGTGGTTTCAGACTCTTTGTTCTACACAACTGTTGCTTCCTGCAAGAGCAAGGCTAACTGGTATGGTATGTTGGTGCTACCGACAAAGGCAAAGCTCACTTATATTCTCCAATTCGTCCTCTCCTCCCGAGAAAGGTCGAAGCTCACTTCTCAGGGCTACGAGTAGTTCTCTTCAGATTTCTGTTGAGCAGTGTGCCCAGTGAATTTTCAGGTACAACTACCGGCAAGGCCCGCACGCATACTGAGGCTGGATCCAGGTTCTCTGCAGTGTGCAATGAGGAGAGCAGCAAACTTTTCAGTCCTTGATCTATGGTAAGGGTATATGTGGGACATAAGGGTATACAGAAGCACCTTTGACTCCCTTGATTCAGTAATCAGCGGTATTGGAAATTGCTGTGCCTTTGAGATAAACAACTTAACCTCTTTGTTAGACGAGGTATATAACAGGATGAGCTTGATAGTGCCCAAAGCTCTAGCCCCGTAAGCACGAGTAGAATAGATTACTCACAAGACAGAGCCCAGTTTTACAGTGCAAGGTAACAGAGCACGTGAGCAACCACCAGAACAGAGGGAAGAATACCACCAGTCCTGACGGATAAAACGAGCCAAGCTACCAAACGAGTCTGCGAGCAGTGAAAAGTAAATTCACCACAGCACAGCAAGATCACGCAATGCTCCTTTGCTGCGGAATCTGGTTGACGTCTGCAAGGACACACATCATACATGGACGAACGAGCATGCAAGATCGAGGCCCATGGCTGCAGACCGGTTATGGAGGCTGGCTGTAAAATTACATGGTCCGAGCGGCAAGATCGAGGCTCCTTCATCGTCCTCCCCCACCTTCACCTCAAACCAGCGGCTGATCGCAGCGGGTGCGATCATATTTTAAGCAGGGGCCAGACTCCGTGGCCCAATGGATAAGGCGCTGGTCTACGGAACCAGAGATTCTGGGTTCGATCCCCAGCGGAGTCGAGTTATCTTTTTTTAGCTGTTCGTTAGTCATGTCGTAGTACTAACTATGGTTTAATTTTCATGTTACATTAGTACAAGCGAGCGTCTCTTTTATCTCGTGCAATCATAGCTTCATTTTCTTCCTTTGACGATACATAAAGCTCGATGCATACCTGTTCCAATAGCAAGCCACAGAATCTCAGTCTGTTTTTTCTGAGAGAGAACACTGTAGCTGCTGGAAGCAGCACTGTAGCCATGTGAAGGGGAAGCAGCAGCAGCCGGCTGCAAAAGTGAGCAGCCGAACACGCCTCGTTAGCTGCACACTCGTAGTAGCATCAGAACGTTGATATTATTGAGCCAAATCTGACGGATAATGCATTTATTTTTCCATGCTGTTCTTTAAGCAGATTATTTGACTATATTTTCGGTTACAGACATAGTAATGAATTGGTCTCAGTTGATAGAAGCGCAAACTGATTAGAAAGAGCATTTCTAACGACTCCTGTAACAGCGACTTGAGCTGCCTCTATGATTTTGCAGGAGATGACACTGCTGTTGTTGTGTAGATGGATTTCAGCTGCCTGTTTATGAGCTTGCTATCATAGAGAGCCAGCTGCAACTCCATACCGTCAGACCACCACTGCTGCAATCCATGCGCCTCAAGAAACTTCTGTGGGCCTTTTGATGTCACAAAGAGCTTTGCAACCACATCACCTGCAATCTCACTTGCCTTGCGCTGTTGTTGCTGTTCATAGGAAGCATCATCGGATGCTTCTGATGGGCAAGAAGGAGCGTTGTAGTGGCAGCAGATGTAATCACTGTTGTTTACATACAGATGTGGCACCCATTTCTTCTCTGTGCGCAATCTCTTCTTGACACTCGCCTCTTCCTTGTCAACCTCAAGCGTTGTTGCTGCTTCTTCCTTCAATGGCAGACTAGCCTTAACTTTCTTCCATAGATAGCTGGCCTTCTCACTCATGCTCCTTACACTCATAGCCAGTGAAACTGAAGGTGGATTGAATAGATGACACTCCACAAAGACTCCTTGCTTGGCAAGCTCTTTGCAGACTTGAAGCGCAAAGCCTGCTCCCAAGGAATGCCCAGCAACACAAACATTGGCGCTGCCAAACTTCTCAACTGCTGCTTTTAGTGATTCTAAAGCACCTATGAATCTTACTGAACCCTTCAAACTTTCCCATACCAAGAAGCGAAGGTCATCCTGAAGATCTCTCTTCATAGTTTGCTTTTGCAGTAGTGTTCCTCTGAGAGCTAATACGGCCCTCGGTGCACCACTTGGCCTTATGAGGATGAAGTCAGACAAAGCAGAGGACCGATCCCACTCCAGCACGGCACCATAGATTGAACCATCTCTTTCATCCACCAACGTCTGAGTGACCTTGTACTTAAAGGGCTTCCACCATTTTGGAGCAAGGCCATCCTCTTCACCTTTCTGATCTTGCCTGTCCAGTTCAAGCAGGTAGACTGCTTGAATGAAGCAGGCCATTACCATTCTTTTGTAATTTGGATCCTTCCTGCAAATCAATTTTAAGCAAGGATAATGGCATTAGAATCTATAGAACGAATCTGTGCTGCAAAAGCAAATAAGATGGCTTTAGAATCTAGTGCATATTGTTACAAATATATATTAGGTTCACTGCAGTAAGAACGAATCATAGGGTTCACTGAAGTAAGAACGAATCCTTCCTGCAAATATATTTAAAACAAGAATGATAGCTTTATAATCTATAGCAGATGGTTACAAATGGATTAGGACACAGTGAAGTCAAGTTGGGAAGAAAGAAATAACTTGTCATTTAAATGGTTTGTATATATTATATTATGGATATGCCCTCTCAAAAGAGAGTGGAGACACATACACCAACAGATGGGTCCACACACACGACACGAATCCAGCGCATGAGAACACGCGTCGGACACTAGTCATTTAAATGGTTGACTTCAGGCTTGAAATGACAATATTCTGGAATCTGGCTTCCCCGTTCAAACCAATATAGTACTATACTATTGATAGGAGCCTTCTTAGTGAAGGTTCCTGGCAGGACCATTGTTTATATTTCCTTTGAGCAGTTAATCGCTTAATGTTCATCCCTGGCCATTTCCTGTCAATGCTCTGAAGATTACGTTATAGTTTGTAATGACATGTCGGCAACAGGGAAATTTTGACCACCAGCATAAGCTAATCTGACATATTGAAATCGATTTCGTCCCATTTCCTGCTGCGTTGTCTAGAAAACTTGAGCAAATCACAAAGACTTAACGATGAAGTAAAGGCCATAAAAGGAAAGCCCAAGCCATGGGAACTAGAGCCACATGGGGGACACAACAAAAGCGTGTGGACAACCACGGACAGAACGCGTTAAGCACAGGAAACTTGAATTATCACTCATGCTTCTTTTTTTTTCTCTCCAATCTCGATTTCCTCCAAGAGAGAGTCAGAGAAATTCCCTAGGTTTCTATGCAACCAGATAACTTTACTTGTAGGAATACTAACATACTGCTATAACTGCATTCTGAACACGCATAATCATCACATGGCGTGCGTGAAACAATCAAAACGCTTGCAAATGACATTAAAATAATACAAGTCCTGTAAAACGTGTAATGTTTTTCTCTTGAATTGGATCGAATCGTGCAGCTGGTACTGCAAATCGCAATGTAGCTTCAAGGTAAAACGATCAATTTGGGCGCATGATTCGATCCAGCAAAGTTGGGGATTTTCATCTACATATCCGATCGAATCCCGTTTAATTTTCCATTGTGAGAAATGCGAGCAACGGAGGGGCATTGGAAATCGTTGAGCATTCTCCTATCCCCGTCCAATGCGCAGAGCAGCGGCCAAGAGCAAGGTGGCCCGCCGCAAAACCAAGCGACCCGTGTTCCAAATTGAGAACCTAAAAGCCCGCAGCTTTAACGAACCCACCCCACGACGTGCCACGAAATCGCAAGATTGCAAAACAACAGCAAGCGCGACCGCATACCAGCTCGATCTGATGATCTCCTTCCAGTTGGGCGGCGGCAGGTTGCGCGGCCCGGACACATGGAAGTCGTGGGGTGCCCCTCCGCGTCCGCGGCAGCCACCACCACGGCCCCTCCGCCGCAGCCTCCTCCCTCCACCTCCACCACCTCCTCCTCTTCTCCAACCGCCTTCACCTCAACCGCCGCCGGGGCGGGGGGGGGGTCAAATAGACGGATGGTGGCGGCGCAAGCCATACGCG
>JAAXCT010003160.1:0-42992 GCA_012490785.1 Eragrostis nindensis | reverse complement strand
CGCCAACAAAACCATTGGCTGTGCCTGTTTGTTTGGGCTCTGGCTGTTGCCGGCTCTGGCTGTGGTTGTGACTTCTCTGAAAAAACAGCTGTGCTGGTGTGTGTCTGTGGCTGTGCCTGTAAACGTTTGACAGAACGGCTTTTATGCGGCTTCTCCTGATTTGTATGAACGAATGCAAAAGGTGATTGTCCATATTGCCCTTAGACATATACTTATTTTATACATATAGTTTATGTTTTTTCCTCTATTTTATGAGTTAAAGAATAATAAAAAGAGAAATTAGAGTAAACTAGTTCTTACTCAAGTAAAACATCACAATACCATTCTTTAATATTTTTTTCACTCAAAGTCACCGATCTTATCCCTGCCCACGACGCACTTATCCGCTCATCTCTCATCCACTCACTACTCTCTCTCTCTCTTCTCGAACAATCTCTCGATTCCAACACAAGTGAATTGATTTGCCAACGATTCACACAATCGTTGATCTGCTCGCTCTCGCTTGTCGGTCGCTGTCTGAGATCGAATCGAATGGAGCAGGCAGCCAGGGTCTTCCACGCCACCGGGCCTCCCAAGCCGTCGCGCCGCCGCACCTTCAGCGCCACGCCGCCGGGCCTCTCCCACGCCGCCGCGCACCGCCGGGCCTCTCCCATGCCGCCGCGTCACTGGGCCTCCAACGCGTCGTCGCGCTGTCGCGCCATCGGGACTCCAACGCCGCCGCGCCTCCTGCGCCGCCGCACCGCCGGGTCTCACGCGCCTCCCGAGCCGCCGCGAACCTTTCGCGCGCTCGCGGCCAGGGCATTCTCGGTTGGTGCTGACGTGGATGGCGAGGGAGCCGGCGAAGCTACTTTTCTGCTGCTCTCCACTTCGGGTGGATTTGGGGTGCGGCTCCCTCCGGTTTTCCCGGAGAAGCCGGTGAGGGAGCGCCCCCTTTGGCTGCCCTTCAGGCGAAGCCGCTCCTGGAGCCGCCCACGGAGCCGAAACAAACAGGGCCTAATTCCTGTAAGGTTTAGGCGCATACCTGAACAGAGCTAGTACTCTCAAGCAACACTACTCACGGTTCTCAAGAAAGTCCTTGCCAAGATTCCAAGAAACCTTACAGAAAAGGCTTCCATGCTTTACTAAACCTGAAGTGTCTTGGTCATTAAGGAAGCTGAGGACCCTTGCGACTTAGGATTTTTTTTTTTTTTTTTTTTTTTTTTGATAATTAAAGGCTTTATTGATGTCATCGACAAGTTACAGCCAGAGGTGTCAAGTCACCCCATGATACAAGTTGGAATGCCTCCATGATCGGGCATTGTTGACAGTGAGCCAGATGAGTACATATGAACTGGCAGTTTAGGAAGAAGTCATTGTACTAGCCTCATGTGCTAGATGTGCGCCGTTGTGTTGTTCTGTCTGTTGATCTTGCGCACCGTGAGGTCACTCCTTGTGTTTCTCCTGAACTCATACAGCAGCGGCCGTAGTGGTCCAGGTGCCGGGTTGGCGCGGAAGTCACCTCTGTTGAGCGTGTCCACCATCAGCTGGCTATCAGATGCATATGCCAGCGCTGTCATTGAGAGAGCCTTCGCCATTTTTGATGCCATGAGCAGGGCCTTTGCTTCTGCCAGAAGTGGGCTTGTGACCTGCGTCGCAATGGCTCGGACCTCCACCGCCGGCCTGATTGGCCCCGTGTTGTAGCATAGAAGAATCCCGATGCCTGCCGTAGTTGGACGTCCATCCGCCCGTGCCTGTACGCCGCGTCCGTATAGCAGGTTGGTGTGTGTGTCTGGCCATCATTATTCTGTACACGTGGTGCAATGGCGGTGATCGTCCCTGCAATGGCGCGGTGGCGTCCTCCGTCACCTGTTCGTCTTTGAGCACAGCTTGTGTGGCCATATGTACCTGCAAAATTGTCCATTCCTTCGATCGAATCGATGGTCATTCTTGCCTTCCATAGGTGCCACAGAGTTAGATGGCGTGATGTAGCCTGTCGTCGTTGTCCCCTCCGAGAAGTGCTGTGAGTTGGGACTGAACCCCTTGTGGGCCTTGCGGTAGAGTATGAGCTCTTATTGGCATCAGTCCCGTGTACCAGACTGCACGAGCAAAGGAGCATTCAAAGAATATGTGTGCATCAGTTTCTACATACCACATTGCTTGCACTGCTGGCTGATGTTGTTGGATAGGTTCCCTGCTCTTTCTCCCGTGGCTAGCGCTTGCCTCAAGAGTCTCCATCCAAAGGTTTTGTACTTGGGCTGCATCTTCTTATGTGTCCAGATTCTGTTGAGGAGATTCAGTACCTGATTGGGGAGTGCTCTGCTGCCCTGCTGGGTAGTGGTGTTGCCTTTGAATGGCCAGGTGCTTATAAGCTTCTTTGAAGTGCAGACACCTTTTGCCGCTGGTTTCCACACCAGTAGATCCTGTTCTTCAGAATGTGTTAGGTTCACCTGCATGATGACATTGAGAGCATTTGTGCCAAAACAATTAGCAATTTTTGTTGATCCCAGTTATTGGTGCCATGGTGCCAAAGGTCTGAAACTATATTAGGAAGATGTGGCTGAGGTTGGGGTAAATGAGAAGATCATGAAGTTGGTTCCAAATTGGGCACCAGGGAGTATTCCATATGTGGTGTCACCTCTATTGATTTGATAGGTGCACTGGTCTTGAAAATCTTTTTGGATGGACTGGATAGAGGACCAAAAAAATGATTTGGGCAAATGCTTTGGAGCTGTCCAGAAAGAGTTGTAAGGAAAATACTTTGCTTTAAGGATTTGGGTTAGAAGGGATTGATCTTCACTAGCAATGCGCCATGCAGAATTAAGCATCAAGCTTCTGTGACTAGAGCTAAGTTCCTAATTCCCAAACCTCCTCTGTTTTTGGCTGAGTGATGTCCTCCCAAGCACGAAAGTGGAAAGGAGTAGTTGCGTTGTCCTCCCGCACACCGGCCCACCAGAAGCGCCTAACAATAGCATTGAGTTTTGCAAGAAATTCTTTGTGAAGAGAACATTAGCCATATAGTAAATAGGAATCGAAGCAAACACTGAGTTGATGTAGGCTAGCCTTCCTGCATGGTTTAGCTTGTTAGCTTTGATGACTGTTAGCTTGGCTCTGAACTTTTGCAATATGAAAGCGTAAGCCTGAGTTCTAGCAGATTGGGCCAAAATGAGAGGATGCCCGAGATGAATGGTGCTGGCGTCAATGGGCTGGACAGGAAACACGTTTTGAATCTGGGCTTTGAGAGTGTCTTCAACATGGCGACTAAAAGGATAGAGGATTTGGCCCAATTAGGTGTTTGACCCGAGATTTCACAAAAGGAGTCAATGATCATTTTAGTTACAGTAACCTCCTGTAGATCAGCTTTGCCACATATAATTAGATCATCTGCAAATAGTAGAGAATGGATTGGAGGACAGTTGGGGCCCAGTGTTTTATACCTGTGAGTGTGTTTTCCTGTAGAGCTTGTTGCAGACGAATGGACAGCTCATTGATTGCAAGGACAAACAGGTACGGCGAGAGAGAGGACAACCTTGTCTGATTCCTCGTTGCGATCGAAAGCGACCATGTGCCTGTCCATTAATGAGAACAGAAAAAAAGCGGTGCAGAGATACATGCATGAAAAAGATCAATGAAATGACCATGAAAACCTTGACGTCGGAGCGCATGCAGAATGAAGCTCCACTCTATTCTATCAAAAGCCTTCGCAAGATCAATTTTTAACATGAAACCTTTTGTTTCCAGCTGCTTAGTCGAAGAGTGAACTATCTCCTGTGCTAGAATGATGTTAGTAGTGATACGTCTACCAGAGATGAAAGCATTTTGAGAAGCATGCACATAGTCAGGGAGTGAGTTTTGATGCGTTGAGCTAAAGATTTGGCAACAATTTTGTAAATCACATTGCAAAGACTAATGGGTCTGAAGTCCTGAGGAATCATAGGGTGAGATTTTTTAGGAATTAGAACAATGCAGGTCTTTGAGAGTTGGATGTAGTTGACCTGAGTTGTAGAACTGTGTGTACTAAATGTAGTACATCTTGTTTGATCCATGGCCAGGCTGCCCTGTAGAAGGCGATGTTGAGGCCGTCCGGCCCTGGAGATGCATTCTTTTTCATTTCTTTGATTAGGCCAGTAGTTCCTGTTCGTCCGGTATGGAATTGGTGAATTCATCTTGGATAGTGACCACGTGTTGGATGTTATTGTTCTGACCTGCAGGGTTTAGTGTGTGGCGAAAAGATTTTGAAAGTAAGCAATGAAATGTCAGCTATTTCTGCGGGAGTGGCTACCGGATTACCATTCTGGTCTTGAATGAAGTTGATTCTGTTTTTCCTCGCTCGCTTGACGATTGACTGATGAAAAAATCTGTGTTTCTATCTCCTGCTGTGGCCCAAAGCTTTTTCAGCCTCTGTCTGTGGTACTCGGCATTTTTGGTAAGGAGGTCTTGGTGGTTTTGGTTGTAGGTGGCTTGGAGGCTGTAGTTCTGTTGCTGAGGGGGGTAGGTTTTGCTGTTGGAGCAGCTGGTATTCTATTGATTCTAGCTGAGTGTGTAGCGGTTTCTTTTTCTTCCTCCAAGTTTTGAGATCAGCCGCTAGGATCTTGGTTTTGCTGTGAAAAGGTTTTTGGGAGTTGGATTGCCAGCTTTGAGTTGCCGTGGGTGTGAAGTCATCCTCTAGTAGCCACCAATTTTCAAATCTGAAAGGTTTTCTTGATTTCTTTGTTTGTGAGTCGAGGATGGCGAGAATTGGAGCATGATCGCTGTACATCATCGGCAAGTGAAAACTGCTGTTCGAGGGAAAGCTGTGCACCATTCTGCATTTGCCAAACATCGATCTAGTCTTTGAAAAGTTGGGTTAGTTGAGAAACGTTTATTGGTCCAGGTGTAAGCCGGCCCACTATAACCAAGTCCAGAAAAGCACAATCTTTAACTAGGCAGCAAAAATTACGAATACGAGCGGCATTAGCAGGATTAGGCCCTGATTTTTCAAAAAACATGCATAATATTATTGAGATCACCCATGCAAAAGGTAGGGATACCAGCATTATGTACAACAAAAGCACGAACTTCCTCCAAAATAGTAGCAGTTTTAACATGATGAGGATCCCCATACATACAAACTAGATTATATTGCTGATTAGTAGGTTTGTACAAGCCTTAGCTAGGATTAAGTGGTGACTGGATTGGACTACTACTATGTCAACATCATCTTTCACATTAACCAGAGACCACCTGATTGGCCATCAGCAGGCACAATATGACTATCAAGGACAGAAAAACGATTGACCATTGAGGAATAGTAGTTCTTGAGGATCTGGTTTCAGAAACAAATATTACCTGCGCTTTCGTGGAGGCGATGAGATGGGCCAGATGATTCACTGTCGGACTGCTAAGGCTCCGGCCCGAGCCCTGGCAGTTCCAGCTGAGGTGGCTCATTGTTCACCCGACGCCCTTGAGGCTGGCGCCCTAGCCTGTGCATCAGTGTCTTGAGTCCGTTCCATGCCTCCGTGGCCACCTCCATGAACCCATGATCAGGCTCGCGAGTCTGACCTTGGGCTGCAGTGTGGCAGCCTTATGGCCGGGAAGCAGTAGGCGAGGATCACCAGTGCGAGCCAGCTGCTCGATGCGACCTGCCACCAAAGTCATGAGTACCTTGAAGTGGAGGCAGGACTGGCACCAGGAGAGGAGCGAGGCATGTAGGCCAGTCCTGGCACCGAGTTTGGCAGCGCTCTGGTCCGGAGCCACAGAGGGAGAGTGCTGGCGCGGTCGCGGGAGCGAGCTTGGCGTTGTCCCGCATCATGTTCGCAGGACGGTCTCCGTTGTCTCGATGGGCTCCCACTCGTGGTTGCGGTGGATTTTCCTCCATGTTCTCCATGGATCTAGATCTGGTTGTCTGGTGCAAGGGGATGGGGAAAACGGTGTTGCCGGTGGATGCAGGAGTTAAATCAATGGTTAACGACATGCATCGGTGGGTGAAATCCTCTAGGCACTGGAGGTGTAGCCTGTGGACAGAGATTGGTCGGTGGATTTTGGAAGGAATCGCAAGAACAGAGGCCAGGAAGAAGAGGAGCGGCATTTCGCCTGCTACAGTAACGCTGTTGGAGTCTTGGAGATCCGTTCCCCTACTCTCTGCGACTTAGGATTGACATGTACCAGTAAAGCACAAACCTAGATAACCTTCTTAAAAAGAAACCTAGATAACCAGCTCATGGCTGGACCATCGAGCAGAGAAAGCTAATCATCAATAAGACAGCAATAAACATAGCATCTTCTACCACTTTTTCCGAATCACATGTCATTGCACATCGAGAAAGATTCCTTTAATCCATCATTAGTGATGACTTGTAGGTTTCCAGTCCTACTAGGTTCCTTACGATGGCGACTCATTATCTCATTCGCGTGAAACATAGAGCTTTCTTTCTTTCTTTCTTCTCCGGAACAAACTAGTGTGACCTAAATCTTTGACAATGGCTGAAAAGAGCGGCCAACCATTGTCTCCAGCCTCTTTCCAAAGTTACAACTCAGTTCTAGAGTCTTTAAACTCTCCACACTATGATCGATCAAGTAGGAAAATTTTTCTGGTTCTGCAGAAACTAGGTGTATATTCGTGTGACATTATGCTTCTGAACATTACATATGACCTAAACCTGAAATGGCTTATTCTAGTGACACTTGTGATATGACAAGGATCTAACTGTTTCCCTTTAAAAAGGTGAGACCACAACACTGTCGATCCATCGTCTATGCACATCGTTGTTTAATGAGGTCTTGTTTTTGTTAAAAGCTAGCAGGTGGGGTGATGTACTTATGTCTCCTCTTGTTTTTGGCCCAAGCATATCTGAATGGCTATCTTGCATAGCTTGCTCACCTTTCTGCCCTGCCCTCTTGCCCTTGGCATTTTGTTTCTTGTTCACATGCATCAATACAACATTATTATCTCAGATACAGTACTTCTGCCTAACTTCTCTATTGAAAAACTAGATATGTTGCACATCATGTTGTAGAGAGATTTCTTTTACGGTCATGTTGTAGAGAAATTGATTGTGACTTTTTTTTTGTCTGCAAATTGAGATGCAAGATACATATGGAGTTTCTTTGCTTTATCCCATATTTAAAACAAATTCAGTTGATTCCTTTCATTTGCATTTCTCTAACTTCGAATTAGCTAGTTTTCTTATGCCAAGCAAGTTAAAAGAAAGTAAGAAACTACTTCTGCTTAACTTCGTGAGGATATACATGCATAAAACAAACAGCTTCCAAGCTAACACGCGCTTACTGTTAGTCATGTAACCCCAGTGTTTAAACGTATTTTCCTGTCTTGGACTCGTGGTGTGTATAGTCACTAGTCAGAATTTACAAATCGGACTTTTTTTTGAAAGATCGCAGGATATCACTTTGCATTTCAAAAATCTACTGCACCACTTGTGCGAGACTGAAAGCCAGCACCAACTTGCTGTACTTGTTGCAGATCAAACTCACACTCTTTTATGCCCTCACACACATGCCACATCCTTTGCTGGCCTCAAACATTATTGTAGCCCTGCAAATTGCAGAATGCATCATTTACTCTGGATTTGAATCTCAGGCATCAGCGTTGTACAAAACTGTGCGCGCAGACGACCACAGAAAGTCAGATTTTCAATGCCCGAACGCGCGTGCAAAATCATTTTCGTGGTGTGTGAACATAAAAACAGTCGCCAGAAGGAATTTTGTAACAGAAAGATCGTGCCATGAACTCAACGAAAATGACAAATCAAACAGTTATCCGTTGTCTAGTCCCGGAGTGATAATATTCCAGTCCCTGATAATGCAACAAATTGTCTCCAGCCGGTGACCCTGACATGGCCAACTGGGGCTGGCTGAGGTGTGAACAGAGCAAAGGCGAGCTGTGCATGGCCCTAGATGATCCTGACGACCCAGGGAAACCTGCTGAATCTTGGTTCAGATAATCCAGTGTGTAACCCTACACCTAGGGCAAAAGTTATATCACCAGTTGAGCACCACCCATGATCCAGGAACAATGGCCATGCAGAGCTCTCAAACAATGCCAATCATACAACTGCTTGCGACTAATAGCTATCAAACCATAAAGAAGTTGAAGTCCAGTGCATGGTTTCATTTGGTTTCCTGCAACTCATGAAACTTGTAACAGCAACTTGGACAGTGATGCCATGTGTCATGTATACATGTATGCGGCGATAATCGCGATACCGGATAACTTATCCATTTTGCGTTTTCTGGAAACAAATGCCAATCCATTTGCGAGCATCATGCAACAGATAAGAAGCACTAGAGAGAGAGAGGAGAGAGAGAGAGAGAGAGAGAGAGAGAGAGAGAGAGAGAGAGAGAGAGAGAGAGAGGCCCAGTCATGCAGTCTGTGTGGCATGGAAAGGCTTTCGCTTTCAGTGTGAGGTGTTAATTGGTGATCTGACTTGAAGGCTTTTGGGGGTCCTCCTTTGCTGGGAAGGATCTGGATCAAGAGCTGATGATGGACCCAGCTTGGTGCTTGCCCTGTCCGGAGGAGATTGTGGATTGTGATCTGTGGAGATTGCAGCAAGAACAGTCAAAAAAGATCATGCTCCCCATGTGAGTTTCAGGCAACAGGTGTAAGGTGCTGACTAAGCTATGCCGTGTCAGTCAGAGATCATATTAGGAATTCAGAAGCACCAAGTGATTCCTCGTTAAAAAGTTAGCTAGTCATTCTTTTGTAAGTGAAAATCATTCTGGTTATCTAATCTCACAAATCTTTGCTTGCATAGTTCGACGTTGTTCAGTATAACAAATCGTATTCAGTGCAACCATATAAATCTGCGCATGAGTACAACACAACTGAACTGGGTGCGACGACGATATAAATCTCTGAAGCATGAGACCTCTCGATCACTTGGATTGGTTGCTGGCGTTGATTGCCGCCGCCCACAGCACATCGAAAGCCGCCGAAGGATCAACAACGCAAGCAGGGGCCCTGGATGCGGGGCGGTATCGCGCTTTCCATGAAAGCAAACTTGTCCGCTTCCACCGACCGTCTGATGCCTTCGGCCGTCCCATGCACACAAGCTCTTCCTTTTCCTTTTTTTTTTGGGGTGTGTGTGTTCTCTTAAAACCCAAGTGAATGAAACCTTCCCAAAAAAAAAGTGAATGAAACTGTAGGAGCACATTAGCATATACAAGGCCCAGTTTTAGGGCGATATTGATGTCCGGGACTTCAGGATGAAATGCGTTTGGAGGCACTCGGAAAAGGTGTTGAAGTGATATTTGTATTAATTACACGGTTAAGAAGAAAAGTTTTACATGTGCACAATGTCACAAATATATACTAGTGATATTAGAATCCGATGATCTAAATTAGTTCTCTTTTAGTACCACCAGAATTCTTGAGTAATACCAATAAAACTAGAGCATTTCAGGAGAAAAAAATACTGGCGTGAAACAGTGGCGTCATAGGGGAAATCGGTGACAACAGGGTGAGTTTGTGGGAAAAGGGAGTAAGAGTAATGTCGCATGGAGTTGGGTGGGTAGCAGTGCAATGGAAAGTAGACGTATACGATAAAAATGACAGGTGCATCGTAAAACTCCTCGAGGATAAAAGGTAATTGTGGCTACTTATGCCTACCAGGTACCAATGAATGAAATTAGGAAAATCAATCTAGCACTAATAAATTCCACACTACTATTGCTAGAAAATTGAAGTGATCACTGATGATTGAGGTAAAATGTAACAAACAACAAGGAACAGTGGGAATAAACGCACTGGGAGAAAAATCTATATGAAATGAAGCAACGAGATAATAATAATTCGAGAAGATGAAAATGTTGAGCCCAACAAAAAACGTTGTAATAGTAAGAATATATTCAAAACTGCACTGAAAATGAGACATATCACATAGTAACAGAAAGAAGGTGATGAAATTAGGTAAAACCAAATTGATCATAATACCCTACTGAACACAATTAGATGCCCTATTTTTCTCTCTATGACAATGGATGTGCATTGGCCTGTCTTAACCGGTGGACAACATTGCTTATGCTACCACCTCAACGTTATCATTTCTGAATTCAGTCCCATGATCTCCTCTGCTCTCCTGGCTGATAGCCCTATTTTTTTAGGGGTAGGGATCTTTGCTTGATCTCAAACAAAAAACCATTTGCGGCTAAAGCATGCGAAAAGCCTGCGCTTTCACATGCTAACTAGTGGGTCTCTTGGCGTGCTCGTATGTGTACCTAATTCAAACAATCAATCATAGATCATCAGTTATCCTCCAAAATATTCAATTATTTTTTTGTACCACCGATCAGTTTGTGCAATGCTCCCTTGCACATTGATCATAGCCACATGTTAGTTAGAAAATTCCTGGCTTGATATTTTTAATTCTGGTGATGAGTGGGTGCCACTAGGCGCAAAAAGTGATGACCTTATCCAACATGTATCCAAAAACAGCAACAAAATTTGACTCGACATATACTCGTCAAAGAACTACAAATTATGTGATTTGGATGCATTCGATAGTTCATGGGTTACTCACGATATTACGTGGAAAAAATGTACACTATCTCTCATATATTGGTACAGCTGACTTGGCATCACGCATGCGAGACACAGCTGCAACCTAAATTTGGATAAAGTTATTTTCTCGTCAAAGAACCAATAACTGGTGCGATTTGGATGGCTCAACACTCGATCAATCTGAATCAAAGGGAGCATCTTTTAGAGTTTTTGGGGGCACGGTGGAGCGGAGGCGACACCCACCGCTCCAACCCTAGCCTCCACCCGCCGCCGCCGCCGGGCCCCCCTCCTTTCCCCTCCGGCTCGCCGGCGGTGGTCAGGAGAGGGAAGCCCCCCTCCAATAGCCCGTAGCAGCAGTCTAGCCAAGTAGTTTCTTCAGTGTTTCTTCGATGTCGGCCAAGTGCCGCTGTTCCTCCCTCCTCCGGTCGGTAGCCGTCGTCGCCGTCGTGCTTGCCGTCGGCAGCGCGCAGATCTTTGCCGCGGCCGGCCGGATTCGCAGGTGAGTGTCAATAAAATAAAGTTTCCTAGGTTTTATTTCTCCACCCCCTTCCGCCGGGAGGTTGGCCCAATCCGGTCTCCTGTCGCTCGATCCGGGCCTCTCCAGCTCAGATCTACGGCGACGCGCTACTGATCTGTGGCCCTCACGCACCCCCCGACTAGTGCCATCCCCTTCACCGGGGAGGGGAATGCCGGATTCGCGCCACTATGACTCAGGCGACTTGTCGCGGGAACGGCGGGCTTCGTCTCACCGCCAAAACGACCCCGTCGGGTGCCTCCCCGCTTGTTGGGAGCTCGGTTATGCCGCCGCTTCGCCTTAACGGCGTGCGCCGTAGCCACGGCGGTCCGCTCATCGCCACTCCGTTCCGCCACTCCATGCGAGCTTGACGGCTCCCCGCCGCGGATTGGGGAATGCACCGCCGGCAGCCCAGAGCGTGGCTTGGGGAATCGCCTGTCAACCACACCGATAATATGCCTCGCAAGTGGTCTGAGTCTGCTCGCCAGGAGAACGACTCCACGACGCCCCATCCTCCGCCGTACCGCCCCCTGAGCACGGAAGAACACCTTCACCGACTCGCTGCGGACTCCACGCCAACGACAACAAGTGCCAGACTCACGATGGTACTGCTTCCTCGACGTCCCCGACGACATTGCCGTATCGAGACCTGTTCAGGCAACGACCGCTACGGGTGCTCCGTTCGATGCGACCGGATCAAGTAAGTTGCTCCACAAGATCCGCCACCCAGAGTGTGGTGGGCTTTCCTTTCTTATGCGCTCGGTTGAATTCCAACCATATCAATATTCACCGGCGATGGTCATTCACAGGAAGTACATGCCTTGACCAACCTCCGCTATTGCAGCGGGATCCGGCGATCTTGTGACAGTAGCCGTGACAGACTGGCTTCTCCTGGACTCACAGTTGTTGTTTCTAGGGTATCTTCATGCTACTGCAAGACATGCCCGAGCTTGTTCGGATGCGTGTCCTCTATGATGGTAGGATGCATTTGTGTTCGGTGTTACGCACGATTTGCTACACTCTTCATGTTAGAGTGCTGTTCTGGGTATTTCGACCTCTGTGTCTGTAATTGTGTTAATGAAATACAGAGCCCTTTCCTTATCAAAAAAAAAAAAAAAAAACACTCGATCAATCTATTCGCATTTGCTTCAAGGGCACCTCCGTTTGTTCTTCTCTAGCAGCACGCAACAGCTAGCAAGGTACAGCTGACATGGCTTGATGCATGCAAGACACATTTGATGTTTGACCAAAATGATGAGTGATCATACTAGGACCAGGTTAGATAAATATGTTTAGTAATGTGGAATGTGGCTTACGAGGACATGAAATGTTCTAGTTGTGCTGCGTAGGTGGCTCAAGCAGCTTGTAGAGGTCAATTTGAAAGGCCCTACAGTCGTTTTCAAAGGATAAAATATAGTTAAAATTGAGGAATATGCTAGCTTAATTTTCATATGTTTTAGGGTCAGAAAAGAAGAAATTCTTGATCTTCGTGGCCATCTATTCCAGATCACGTCCAGACCAAGGATTGACTATTGAGAAATCAGAGTCAAAACCTAATAAAAAATAAAATAAAAGAGCAGCGCAGCGCACAATGGTAGGTTGAAACATAGAGGAGATTTATGAGACGCAAAAAATAAAAAAGTATGTCCTCGCAAAGAAAAAGTATGTACAACGGTATCTAAGCCAATATATATACTTCGATCAAACATAGGACATCTTCTGCGATCAAGTGACCACGCCGAAATCTTGTTACTAGTTTCCGCGTACACAAGTCTTGTATAACTATCTTTCACTAAATTAATTGATGTACCAACGCCTCTTATGAAAGTTCTAGACATTTTTTTTCTGCGGTTACAAAGTGACTTTGCTGATTTGACTTTCCCCTCCGCTCACAATGATGCAAAACTGATCTGTAGACTGTACAAATAGACTTTGGTGAATTACACACCAAGAACAAATTAAAGGCTTCTTTGGTTCCGACCCTCTCATACGTTGGATTGTGTCTGCGTGGGGCTGAGATGCAATTGCTTGTGGCAGCAGTTTTGATGTAACTCGGCAACCAATGCAAGATTATCAGAGAAGAGGAAACCCCCAGTTTCTTCAGGTGGCAGTCCCTTCTGAATTTTCCAAAACGTGAGGCTGGTGGCAGTGGCACTGAATTCAGGAAAGCTAGGGCGGGGTTCCATGAACTCATGTGCGCGCATCATGAAACACGGGACGATCATCTAGAGATCCGGGGAAATGCCTCTGTGCTGCATTGGAGGGAGATAAAAATGGATCGGGATGTGCGACGAGCTGGTGTAAACAAAATTCAATCTGCAAACTTTCACATCTTGGATGTACAAAGACAGCTGTTACCCTCGAATCAGGCAATTTGAAAGCGCAGCTGCCGAGGTAGATATAAATAGCATATCCATTTCATCATAGTTGCCCCTTCCGTTCCAAATTATAAGACGCTTTTGACTTTCAGAGATCATGTTGACTGCTCGTCTATTTAAAAATTAATGTAAATATAAAAACAAATAAGACATGGTCAAAATATCTCTAATGATGAAACAGAGTATAATAAAATAAATAATATTTACATAAATATTTTAAATAAGACGAATTGTCAAACATGATGTCTAAAAGTCAAAAACGTCTTATAATTTTGAACGGAGGAAGTACATTCGACAATTTGTACTGCATAGATCAACCTCAAAGTTAACATTCAAATATCTAAGTGGTCCCAAACCAAAATTGCATTACTGGTATTTTTTTTGTTTTCATATAAGACAAAAATTGTTGTTATTCTTCCAGAAACGTTGTATATACGGCTAGGTCGCCCGACCAGTTCATATCGAGTGCCAATCGCTGGTGCTGATTGCTCGCTTCCACAGGACGTGCCATGTTTCTATTTTATTTTTACAAAATGAAAATAGTTTTGAGCTATGTGTTTCCACACAAATATAGCCATATTTATTACAGGAACACCGAAGCTTTTGTTATTACAATTACAAAAGCAAATTCCAAGACAAATATATATAATCCTCACATCAAACCAAAAAAAAAAAATGTAGAAGTGAGTGTTTTCAATTTGTAAGTAAGAAAATTAATACACATACGAAACCGAAAAGGAGCAGAGAATAACCGTACAGTGATCAATGGATCATCCATATGATTTGGAAATTAATCATCCGTATGACTTGAAAGTCAACTACTAGAAGAAAGAAATTAGGACTGCCAAGGGCGAAGCCAGAAATTCAGCATGAGAGTGTCAAGTAGTAATAGAACAGCCATGCAGAACGAACGTTCATTGACCATTTTGTGGTAAACCTTCTTAGATTGTTGCTATGTCACGAAGAAGAGTTTAAATATATGTTTATCCAATGTAAAATTCATTTTTGCCCATTATTCTTAATTAAATTATGTGGACGTGGCGGATCACGTCTTACAGCCTAGTATCAGTATGGTTACTCGTGCGTAGGGGTTACTACGCATCATCTAGTCAAGGAGGCAGATGGTACGGTGCTTATCGACTGACGAATCAGCTGGGTCCTCTTTTTCCTGATCTAACGTTTATGTCCTTTGTATTTGTTTCCTTGTTTTGTATATAGTGACATAGGAATATCATGGAAAACCTCAAAATACAGCAAGAGAAAATCACAATTCCCAGGGTCTGAGGAACCTCAAATGCTGGCTGCCTTGTAAGATTTTTGCTCTTTCGACCGTCGCCTCCTTGAGATGTCCCAAGTTTCCAGCTTGCGGTGGAGCAAATTTTGTCCTGGTGTGTTGAGATCATTGTGCAGGATAATTTCATAAGAGGCATGACATCAAAAATAACCAGTAATAGTTTTTAAAAACCGCACAACTATTCTAATAACCTCTGAGATATGCCGCATACGACATTGATATGGTTGTCAATGTACCCGACCATGACACAGTGCCTCCGCTTTCGGTATTCTGAATATTCTAGTGGATCTGAAATTTCTCATGATTGAATATACCACAATATTTTTGCCATGTGACACCGACTTGTGGGGACTAAGAAACTGTATGTCCCAACTGTCATAGGTTGAAATGCTAGCATATATCTGATGGCATATGCATCAACCACTCGTATTATTGAATTTGCTCCTACCACGTATACAATCCTTTTGAAGGTATCTATCACTCTCATTCAAGATGTTAGCATAGGTGGAGCCGCCCCCGCTTTTGAGGGCATACCAGCGCCTTTAGGAAACAGCAAATCAAGTAGCCACATGTATCACATAAATAACGATTTCCTTGTAACAATTGTTTGAGAAATATAAGGATTGCATAACTAGTCCCTCAAAAAAATACGCACTGCCACTAAGAAACCTACATGAGACTCGTTGCCGCCAGTCTGATATACTTGTCGTTCATGATGCAAACTCTGTCTTTACCAAACCAAGGATCCTTTTTTTTTTCTTCAAATTGATTGATATATAAATTTATGAACTATTGTAAAAAAATTAGGTTTCATAAAAAATCTTCCATGCCATTCACCTCTGCCCCACATATTTATAGCCACATAAATGCAAATTTTGATTTTACGTATCTCCGATCAATAAACACTGTCGTCAATCCTCCGCCAACGAAATCTCTAGACGTAGTATACATCCCCCGTATTTGGTATCCATACGCGTACGCGCCAATTAATTCCGCACAATTCTTTCCATTTTGTCTGAAGGATACTGCTCCTCCATCACCAGCATTCCAATTCTCTCCCGGCAATTAAAAACCCCGCCCCACCCTCCTCCCACCTCTTCCATTCCGCCATTGCTTTGCACACCTCTCTCTCGTAGCTCTCGCCGGCGCCCTCCCCTCCAACTCGTCTCCGCCGGCCATGCTCTACTCCCCCTCGGTCTCCAACCCCACCGCGACAGACGCGTAGCGCCGACCGACAGCCGGCCGGCGAGGAGACGCCGACCTATGCCCTCCGACCAGTCGGGCATTGGCTGACCCCCAAATGCCTCCTGCCGCTAATTAGCCGCCGCCTGTAGATACGGACGTACATACACACGCGCGCGCCGCTGCTGGAGGTTGGAGAGAGGTGGGGGAGTAACCACCGCCCCTTGGAACGGGCCTCCACCGGCGCCGCCGCCGCCGCCGCCTCGTCGCCGGAGAGGAGTTTTAACCTCAAAGGCCTGTTTTTTTCTTCTTTTTTCATAGTTTTTTTTTTTTATTAATTTGTGTGATTTCTCGCGGCGTGCCGGCGATGGGAGTGGTGGACTTCTCGGTGCTGGGCGCGGTGAAGAAGGTCACATCCTTCATCGCCGGCCCCACTTCGGCTGAGGCCGATGCGGACGGGCGGCCGCCTGCTATGCCGCGGTCCCGCAGCGGGAGCGCGTCCCCCGCGGAATCGCCGCCGCCCGTTGCGGCGAGATCCGGGGACAGGCGCGCCATCGCCTTGCGCCGACAGATCTCCTCGCCGCAGCTGCTCCGCTGTCCCTCTGTCAGGTACTGCGCTACGCCTCCGTTCCCTTCTCCCTGTAAAAAAGCTATGTATACTTAAGTTTCAAGTTTCCATTTTGACTTGCTATAGAGGAAAAGGGATAAGGCGATTTCTTTTTATTTAGCCTGAAAGGAAAGTGAGATTGATATTGCTTGGAGTTAAGATTTTTTATTGAAATTAGCTGAAACTTGGGTTTGAAGAAGACAATATGAAAACTTGTGATGGTATTTAATTGGTATTGGGAGAAAGACGAAAGTATATGCTTGTCACCCCGTTTTCTTACAGTTAGTCAACTCGTTTTGCTGAATTTCTGTTGAATTAGTTTTCATGGATGCAGGCAAGCAGACGACGAGGATAACTACCAGCCCGGGGTTCAGTTTTTCACCCCAGGGAATGACTTCTACTTTTCAGACACAGACTCCATTAGTGTTAGTACACCTAACGAGATCAACCGGTCCTTGAGCCCAAGCCCCTTGGAGAGCCCATCCTGGATGAGGGGTGATGGCGGCTCACCGACATTCAGGAAGAATGGTCGTTTTAGTCCGGATTCTCCTGGATATGGTACAAAGACAACCGTGCAATCTGATGGTGCACTGGTACAGATAGATGAGCGTGTCACTGCCAGAGGTGGAGAAGGAAACATACCTCAGTATCCTGTCGATTTTGGCGCCAATATTTGGTGCCCGCCACCACCAGAAGACGAGGGAGATGACATCGAATCAAGTTTATTTGGATTTGATGACGAGGATGATGAGGTCGGGGACTCAAGCAGGCTTCTTGTTCCTGCTAGCTTTAGCGCTAACAAAATAGCTGGTGCTGAGGAGGTCACAAGCACTGCTCAGAAAACAGGTTTGAGGAATGCTGTACTTGGTCATTTCCAAGCTCTGGTGGCTCAGCTACTGAAGGCAGAAGGCATCAATCTGGGAACTGATGATGGATCCAAAAATTGGCTTGATATTGTATCATCCTTGGCTTGGCAAGCAGCTTGCTATGTGAGACCAGATACGAAGAAAGGTGGCAGCATGGATCCTACTGATTATGTGAAGGTCAAATGCATAGCATCAGGTGATCCAAGTGATAGGTATGTTCTTTTTTTCTTTTTAGTTCAGTACAGTAATGTTTATTCTCACGACTGTGCAGAACTGACAAGTAATTTCTTTAATACAGTAATTTTGTGAGGGGAGTTGTTTGCTCTAAGAATGTGAAACACAAGCGCATGGTCTCTGAGCATAGGAGTGCAAAATTGCTCATTCTAGGGGGCTCACTTGAGTATCACAGGGTTCCAAACAAACTGGCATCCATTGGCACCATACTTGAACAGGTTTATAGCTATTCATATTTTTGCTGCTGGATATGTGTTCTGACTTTTCTTCTCTTACATAAAGAATTCCTTAATACAGGAGAAGGAACACCTGAGAAAATTGTTGGAAAGATCGAGTCCAGGCGACCTAATGTGCTGCTAGTTGAGAAAAGCGTCTCATCTTATGCTCAAGAGATCTTGGCAAAAGATATATCATTAGTTTTGAATGTTAAGAGGCCCCTTTGGATAGGATATCAAGGTGCACTGGGGCACAAATTGCCTCATCAGTTGACAGCATTGCTTCGGCAAAGCTAGGACACTGTGATATATTCAAGATACAAAAAGTTCTGGAGTTCTCATCTAAAAGAGACCGCTAGGAGGTTGACCAAGACGCTGATGTTCTTTGAAGGCTGTCCAAGGCGTCTGGGTTGCACGGTAATGACCCATTGCTATTCCGATATCATTTCACTGGAATTCTGAGCTCATGGCACAATCAGCATATAAAACATGATCATTAAATCGATTATGTAGAATTGCTAGCCCTATGTCTGCACTTAGTTGAGATTCAATTTCTACTTTTTACATTTGAAAGTTATACATATCTAATAATTACCTTAATTTTCTGTAGGTCCTACTGAGAGGGTCTTGTCGAGAGGAATTAAAGAGAATTAAGCGTGCTGTACAACTTGCAGTATTTGCCGCTTATCACCTTTCCCTTGAAACATCATTCTTTGCAGATGAAGGTGCAACACTTCCTAAATTTCCTTTGAGACCTGGGCTAATGGAATCAGATACGAGAAATTGTGCAGATAATTATTTTGCTGGATCTCCTCCTGTCGGTGTTTCTCGTGGACCTGAACAGGACAGGCTCTCACAGACTACTGTGGTCAACAGGATTTTTGAAAACATCTCTGTGTCGCCTAATTCATTACCATCAAATGAGGAGGCCGAGGGTTTTATGGATGACTGCGAGCATAGAGAATCTGAATATTCTGTTGATCATCTGAACAGTTGTGAACTTTGTGTATCCAGTGCAACTGGTCCATGCAATAGGCATGAAACATCTCCATTGGATTATGATTCGAAGATGCAATATCAACATTCACATAATAACTCTGAAAAGCTTGCAAAATATGCTCAACAGAATGAGGTTTCAGCAAGGAAATACCAGGAAGTAAACCACTGGGATGACAAACCACGTGATGACTCTCACTCAGAAGACCAACATCACCAGAATGAATTAGGTGGTGAATATTTTCCTAGTACTGACAATCATCAGAGCATCTTAGTGTCACTGTCAAGTACATGTGTACCAAAAGGCTTGGTCTGTGAACGTTCTCAGCTTTTCCGCATCAAGTTTTATGGTAGCTTTGATAAACCACTTGGGAGATACCTTCGGGAAGACTTATTTGATCAGGTATGTCCTATGTTCATCTTATGCGTATGTAGACAGTCATGTTGGACCTTCTCGTCATCGGTTTTATATTATTTATGTAGAAAAAAAAAACTAATGATATGTGATTTTGATGCCTTTCATCAGGCATATCGCTGCCAGTCATGCAAAGAACCGACCGAGTCACATATCAGGTGCTACACTCACCAGCATGGGAGCCTAACCATTAGTGTAGGAGGCTTCTATCTCGAAAGTTGCCTGGTGAACGTGATGGTAGGATATGGATGTGGCACAGGTGCCTGAAGTGTGAACCTAAGGATGGTGTTCCACCTGCAACACGAAGGATAGTTATGTCAGATGCTGCCTGGGGTCTGTCATTTGGGAAATTCTTGGAGCTAAGTTTTTCGAATCATGCTACTGCTAACCGAGTTGCAAGCTGTGGACACTCTCTCCAGAGGGACTGCCTTCGCTTCTATGGGTATGTAACTTCTATATCCTTTGAAAATTCACAATGTTCTGTCCTCCAATGAGATTTTAACAAATGTGATTTAAAAATCCAGGTATGGAAATATGGTTGCTTTCTTCAGATATTCTCCTGTTGACATTCTATCCGTTAACCTCCCCCATCAGTACTGGATTTCAGTTGTCGCACTCCGCAGGAGTGGCTGAAGAGCATGGCAATTGAGGTATACTATTTTATCTAATTTTGTTGAAACCATGTTTATCTTCTGCATTCTACACATCAGCTCTAGCCCGACAAACAATATTGTGCTCATGTATTCGTTTCTATAGATATTTGGCAAAATGGAGTTGTTCCATGTGGAGGTATCCGATTTTCTTCACCGTACTGAAAAGAACATCGTAACTGAGGATGAACCAGTGAAAGAAGTTGTTCAAAGACAGATTATTGAGATGAAGGATTTGCTTAAAATGGAAAGAAATGAATATGAGGTAATACATCAGATTGTTTTCCGCATCCTTGACATTATGCAGGGCTATTACTTCTGTATGTTAATTTATTGTCCCTCTTTGCAGATATTGCTTTTACCGGTTATAAGGGATAGCAATCACCCCGTGCTGGCATCAATTGATGTTCTGGAGCTCAACCGCCTGAGGCGTGGTCTTGTTCTCGATGCTTACATTTGGGATCGAAGGCTATGTCATGTAGACTCACTTCTTAAAGCACATGGTCGTGTTTCCAAGACGAGTTCAGATAATCTTGATATTCTCCTAGTGGCCAAACTGAAGGAATGGAAAGCTGATTTGCTTCACGGGGATGTTGAGGTTGGAAAATCTTTAGGAAGTCCTAGAAAATCTATGTTATCGAGAGAGGGCCACTTGAGTGATACTGAATGCTTGTCTGATACAAATTTGCATCATATGGATGACACAGAGGATCTTGATAAAGTCTACAGCAAATTCAATGGAGAGAAAGAGTGGCCTGTTACTGAACCTGCCAGTAATATAGAACCTGTTGAGAGGTTGCCCTCGCTTGCATCCATCTTTTCTGATAAGATTGATTTGGCATGGACTGGTTCTAGTGATTTACAGTATGATCTTCCACCAGCTTTTACCAAAATTGATGAAAATGGATCCTTCAATTTGTTAAACAGTCCAAATCATAGGAATTGTGTGACCCCTGTTAGAATTCACTCTTTTAATTCTACACTGGGGTTGCGTCAACGAGAACGAACTGGATTAGCTCCGACTTCTTTGCATCTGTCATCATTCAAATCTGCTGATTACTGCAGAGATACGGCAAGCATGCTGAAAGATCCAGTGCCAAATATGCGGAGGGCCTGTTCTCAAAGATCTCCTGGTGTAACAGAGAAATTAAATGTTGTTCTTACTCGGACACCCACATATGTCCCATCCGCTAAAAACATGATGATTGATGATGGAGCACGGCTGCTGTTGCCCCAGATTGGATATGAAAATGATGTTGTCATTGCAGTCTATGATGATGAGCCCACCAGCATTGTATCATATGCCATGACTTCAGAAGAATATGTGCAGCATGTCACCCGCAGACTGAATTCAAGTTTGAGCTTTTCACATCTTTCGAAAACTTCTGAGTTCAGCAGCCATGGGCTTGAGGGAGCCTTACCCACACAGCAAGATCATTTGGATTCAAAGGGAACTCATTTTAAGTTTTCTTTCGATGATGAATCACCAATTTCTCCAGATAAAGCAAAATTCTCAGTGATTTGTTATTTTGAGAAGCATTTTGCTGCCCTCAGAAAGAAATGTTGTCCCAAGGATATTGATTACATACGTTCACTAAGTCGCTGCAAGAGATGGAGTGCGCAAGGTGGAAAAAGCAATGTTTACTTTGCAAAGACGATGGATGAAAGGTTTATAATCAAACAAGTCACTAGGACAGAGTTGGAATCTTTTGTTGAATTTGCTCCACGGTACTTTAAATATTTGATGGAATCCTTGAATTCAGGCAGCCCAACTTGTTTAGCCAAAATAGTAGGATTATATCAGGTTTGGTTTTTCCTCATTGTTACACCAAGTATATTTAACTGTATAGTGTAAAACATCACACTGATATATTTTTTCCCTTTTTGCTTGAGTTCAGGTTACTGTCAAGAGCTTGAAAGCTGGGAGGGAAGTAAAGATGGATCTGATGGTGATGGAAAATCTTTCTTTGAAAGGAGGATATCAAGGGTGTATGACCTGAAGGGTTCATTACGCTCACGCTATACGTCCGGGGACAGCAAAGTCCTGTTGGATTCGAACCTCATCGAGGCATTGCATACCAAGCCTATATTTTTGGGGAGTAAGGCAAAGCGAAGATTGGAAAGGGCTGTGTGGAATGATACTGCATTTCTTGCGGTAAGTGTTGTGCATAACAATCAATATTTTTGAATATACAATCAAATTGTCGAGGTGCTATGTTAGGTACAGTTTTTTTTTTTAAAAAAAGGTTTTTACATTAGCACTGGCTGTGTTCTATAATAATTTACTTTATATAGGTGATACATGATTGTTTCTGGGCACATAAACACTCCTTTAATGTTTTATGTGATACTTGTCGTCCATGAGCTTGATACCTTATTTTTATTTTGGGACTCCTGTAATAAGTACCAATGCCATGAGATGCTTTCTCAGATTGTCAGATATTGTAATATCTGTCATTTTGCTCAATTATCCCATGTTCGGTTGACATAGTCCATTTTGAGTGATGATGTTAATCATCTCATTTCTTGCCTCCACTTATACCTATTCCATACCATATTTACACTACATACACTTCTTGGTGATCATGCTACAAGCCATGTTAAGGCTGAAGTGGCATTCAGTGTCATTCATAAGGTGTCTTTCCCGGTAAATAAAATATCTGTTGTAATTCGGTCTACTCTGTGTTGCAGTTAGCTGATGTCATGGACTACTCCCTTCTTGTCGGAATCGATGAGGAGAAGAAAGAGCTTGTCATTGGCATCATCGATTACTTGCGTCAATACACCTGGGACAAACAGCTAGAGACTTGGGTGAAGGCCTCAGGAATTCTCGGTGGCCCTAAGAATGAATCTCCAACCGTTATATCTCCAATGCAGTACAAGAAGAGATTCAGGAAAGCCATGTCCAAGTACTTCCTCACCGTCCCTGACCAGTGGTCGTCTTGACAACTAACACATCGGTTGTTTAATGTAACCGTAGTTTAGCATTGAGTTAAGGTCGTGTAAGATTAGCAGTCCATTCTTTCTGTGCCTAGTCTTCAATTGTTAGTCGATTCATTTTGTACCCACTTGTAACATCTGTAGTGGGACATAGGTATGGCCAATGCAGTGTCCAGCCATAGATAGAGGATTTGTCCATGTACATTACCAACATAGTTGAAAGAGAATTTGTTGACAGTGCGAAATATTTTGTTGAGCCCCACCCTGCATTATAAAGAGATGCTGGTAGGTAAGGCATTGTTCAACTATACTTCGGTAGCCAGTACCGTGTTTAACTACATGCGAGGTCGATCACAAGTATTAGTTCTCTTGTACTCATTGCAGGAATCCTGCCATTACAGCGCCATGGAGCGCAGTTTTTCAGGTGTAGAAGGTGGTCATGGTTAGGTCTCCTGTTAACCAAACCTCGGATTAGACTCGAACGGTGAACTATGGACACAAGCATCGACTCATTGCAGTCCTGGATATGTATAGTTAGTACCATATATACTTGCTCCTGTCATCAACGGCGCGATCACTTTTCAGCAGTGTTCCTCCAGCAGCAGTATTCTGGTTGAAAACTACGTATGGTAGATGGTTATTTCAATCTGCGTGCAACTTGCTTGACAAATAAACAAGTAACGTGATTTCACAACAGAAAATAGTTTGTGTTTTTCTGTCCTTGAATGACAGTTATGTGTGACTGTCATGGACATCAATTAACCTCAACTGGAGGTACTACTGCAAATGTGTACAGTTTCAGGAACACGGAACTTATAAGACGTGTGCTGCTTACTACCCATTTCAGACTAAAAAAGCGATGCTTAACCACTTTGTAGTAAGCTACACACTTTTCAGTCTGAACGAATCCGAGATGGAAATTCTCCACTCTCCAGGATCTAAACCACTGGCCGATCGATCCACCAAATTAAACAACGACGTCTCAGTTAATCCACGATAGTACTAGTACCAAAAAAAGACCAGTACTGTTATCGAATATGGAGGAAATTTAAGTGGCCGCTACCACAATGCATCATGCAGAGAGGTAGAGAGGGGTTGGTACTAGCGGCAAGCTCCGAACGCGCGGTAGGGTCACGTGCGTAAGCCTCCCGCTCGTTGTACCCACAAGTCAAACACGAAATCGCTAGATGCCCCTGTGGCTGTGGAATTAACTCGGTGTGCCCTTCAAGTCAGGCCGTCGGTGCGACGGCCTATAAAATGCAGCTTCGTTTATTTATTCATAACAAAAGTAATCTTGCACATAATCTTGCGTCCAGTATGTCCACTGTTGGTCTTCGTCAGGTAATCCTCTGACTTCATGATACGTCTATTTGCAAGTCTTTTTTATGATACGTCTATTTGCAAGTCTTGAATATGTTCGTGCGTGTTCTGACCAAATTTAATCAGTGTAGATGTGTTATTTACTCATGACAAAAATATATACATATTATATACTTCTTCCGTTTGAGAAATGTTGACATTTGGAAGGGGTTAGTTCCCCTGTTCTAACATCAGTATTTTAAGTGGAGGGCGAATGGAACGGCCATGTATGTATGCATGGCAGTGCATTCTATCAGTGTAGCATGTCGCAGTGCTTCTTGCTAGCTGTGCCTGATCTGATCTGATCTGATCACCATTTGTGTGTTTGCCATTCATGCAGGTGCTGTTCATGGATGCAGATACCAAGTCTGCTGACGCATGTGTATTTTCAGATTAGTATTTGGAGTGTGTGTCTTTCGGTGATGTGCTCCATGCCTTGCTCTTTGTCAGGTAAACAGTCCTTGGCGTTTCGCCTCACATTCGTTGTCTGTTCGACCTCGCATGCATCCAGATCCAGGGAATCTTACTAACTCCTACCATAAATTTCGAGCTAAGCCGAGATAATGAATGGATCGACGACGGAAGATGAAGGAAAACAAAGCCCATGTCCACGTAGCCATAGTCCATGTTGCATGAAAGAATAAGAATTTGCTTTCAAATATACACTTGTATAGAAAAAAACAATGCTGGTCGAAAAGGACAGCAAACCTGACGACAACCCATGTGGAGTTGAAAATAATAAGCAGAAACTTATTCTCTGAATTTTTGGGGGATTTAATTATTAGGATGTAAGCCTGCACTGTGACCAAAAGAAATCCCTTGTAACAAACCATTTGTTGTTTGAAAAGGTTGGAAGTATCTCTAGTTTCGGTTCTTCAGCCTAGCTATGTTTGTTAAGGCCTTTTGAAACAGATTAATGAATTAATAATGAGGAAATGTCAAAGCATGTGGCAGTGAACACTAGCTAAGCAATAACTAATCCAATACCTGGGCGCCCGTATCATGAAGCAAAAGGCTATGATTTTGTTATAACTAGTAGCTAAATTGTAGGCTCATTGTAACATTTTCAGGCCTCATGAAGCTTTGTTCGATAAATAAGACGTGTGCATCCTCAAAATGTGGGGGTTTCTTTGTTGTTGGAGTTTTTGGAAACTTCAGTCTAGACATTTTCCCCCTAACTTGTGGTATTGCATAGTTGTAGTTTTCAAAACCGTAGTTTCTTCACAATGTGGTTTTTAATTTGGACACCATGACAACCATACAGGCCTTAATAATATGTTACAGTATAATTTTTCTTGTGGAAGTTTGATCATTTTCTGCAAGAGATATGAATTCTAGCATACTTACTATTCTTATTGGTATATACTATCTAGCATGCTTCATTGTATTTTTTATGAAATATATAGGGATTTTTTTACAATAGAGCATAGAAGAAAAGGTTGGGTTTTTAATTTCTTATATGGAAAGGACGTGGGGGAAACAAAATAGTGCTATATAATCATTAAATAACGAGGAGGTCGAAGATCTCAACGAGGAGGTCGAATTGGCAACGAAGTTGAGGATCACGCCGAGGGACTGTATGTTTGACAAGGTCAGGTATGGTGCAGCATGCATCACATACGACTGCATCAAGTTTGTGGGAACCTCTCTACAAGTGACTTCACATCTAGCCTTAGTTTGGCTTTATGTTTAAACAAATATGGTACGTTCTAATAGTTTTTAATTGGCTGTAATAATCATGTTGAGACTATAAATAGCGCTTTGTGTTACAAGAGATAAATAGTGTACATGAATCGGAATGGATTCCTTACTCTTAACCTGGTACTTTTTATGCTTTTGTAGAATCAAGTTTCATTGTTAAGTGGAAAATTGTCTTAGCACGAATAAATGCTACATACTGAATTTTGCATCAAAAATTAAATGAGCAAATAGCAAATGGTTTCTGCGAGACTGCGAGATGCATCAGGGGTAGTATGGGCTTCTTTCTCTTGTATTTGGCCAACTAATGTGGGCTAACGTTTTTTGCTTGGTTTATTGAAGGCCAAGCATAAATATTTTTGAAGGAAACTACGGCAACTCCTTTGAAGATTGCCTGAACTTTTATTGCATTGGTAACAAGATACTATAAAAGTTATATATAATATTTGTCTTTTGTGGTTTCCCATCCTATGACGTCGTATAAACAAGAGCTTGACAAAATATACATCTTGAAGTTCTTTTGCTTAACAAAAGCATACATCTTGACTCCTGACTTGCTGGCTGTTCTCGTTTCTTTACCGGACGTTTGCTGGGCTAAAACATTCTGATAGGCTTGCTGAAAACTCATCTGGTAACTACTCCATGCGTCTGCTCGAGCTTTTCAACAAAACTGCGCTTTGAATACAAAATACTCTTTTTCTTTTTTGGCTCAATAATATCGACAAGAGCATGTGAGCACAAGCCATAAGGTAAGGTGGGCATAAGATCCTGCCGTAAAATATACGGTGGAGCCAATCATCCTGCAACATGTGTGCCAGCCTGCCAGCTGCATGCTTCCTAATGCTCGCTCTCTATCAAGCTCACGGGTAGAATTTCGTAATAAAAAAAAATCAAGCTTTGAAGCCCAGTTGTTGAGCGTAACTTTGTGTGCACCCTGGACATGGGCTAGCTAGCTCAGTGTTGGGCCGATGCAGACATGCCTATGCTCTCGAGTCTCGATCACTTTCTTAAAACAACGAGTGTGAAATTTCCAGCGGCACCGCCACCAGCACACATTACGGAACAGATCAAACGGTAGAGTGAAAATGTCTTTCCAGGCCGGTAAATTAGGCTTTGTATATACCTAACAAACAGCGAGGTCAAAATGTACAGCATGTTCTCATTTCAGGTCCATTTGCTTGGCAACGATTCCTTGACGGCTTCATTTGGATTGCGATAAAAAATAAATCACTTGTTTTTTCTCTACAAAATCAAACTATTTAGCGTGAAACTTTTATATGATTTTTATATTGCAGAAAAAAAAGTGCATAAGTTTTCGAGTAAAGCCTCCTTTAGAATGCCCAAACACATAATAGGCACAAAGAAAAACTCGTATATTATACCCCATGTTAAGAATCCTCCACATACAAACCATTTGATAGGAATTCCACAAGAATCTAGCATGTGCATTCCTTAATTTGTTCGAAGGGACAATATCGTTTCGACCACAATTTAGAACTTCAATTGTGAAACAGCCATCGATTTTGAGATTTTGCAAGATCACCACAGATTTTTAAAGTTCTATGGTAATATCGCAAAATTGTTTTGCAAAAATCATCATAGCTTTTGAAAACCTGTGGTACAATCCGAAAATCGATGGTTATTTCACAATTGGACTTCAAAAGTTTGGTTGATATGCAATTGCCCCTTGTTCTTAGATAACTTTTGTAGAAAAAACTTCGAAGCATTAGAAGATAATCCTTCAAAACTCACAATTCACCAAAACAGAGCAAGCCTGCCTGGACCCGGAAATTTGCCGCCTTTTGAGCCGGTGACAAGATCACCGGAATCCTCACATCAATGTCCCTGGCTGCTGCTGCAGAGCGCCGGAGCGTGGACGGACAGCTGACCCGGGAGCAAAGTCAGTGCGCTTGTGGGGGACCGGTCACCGAGGCAGGAGCGCGCGCCCGCCCGCCCGCTTTAACTCCCGTGCCCGAAAGAAGCTCGTAAAAGCTGGCCTCCCGCAGGCCGCAGCCCGCCGGCGCCCGACACCTGTCGCCCCCGACCCGTCCGTCTCCCGACACGCGGGTCCGATTCATACCGGGGCCCAGTAGTCAGCGTATCCGCGTGTCGGCCGTGCAGTGCCTTTCGCATTCGGCTGCTGTCTGAAGCAATTCACACACCCGGACCAAGCGACCAGCTCGCGTCCGGCTCCCGAGGCCACGGCTGCTACGCGCACGTGGCGTGCGTTGCGAGCACGCCGTTTCGGTCACTGACTCGCAGGGACCCACGTCATGTCTGTGCCCGCCCCCCACAGCCAGGTGGTGTTTGGGTGAAGCAAATGCGGCCGCCCAGCGACCGGACCCGAAATAAGTGGCCGTAGGGAGAGGGAGAGAGAGAGAGAGAGAGAGCCTGGAACTGAACTGGAAAAGCCAAAGGAGTGTTTTCTTTCTCGGTTGCCTCTCGGAGCACAGCTCAGCACAGGCCCTCCCTCCAGCATTTCAAATTTCGAGGCCGAGGATGCCCGCAATGACGCTTCTGCCCTCGTCATCATGACTGAATCAGTAACGCCTTTGTGTGTCCGTTGCTTGCTTGACCGCGTTTCGCTTCGTCGTCAGGCGCCAAACGCCACAAGGCTTTTGGAATTTCACAGGAGGTTAGGCCTGCCGCAAAACATTGTAAAGCTTCCTTGTCATTAGGAAAACCAATGACAAGTCCTCGGAAAAAAAAAAACCATTGACAGTTCCTCGCAAAAAAAAAACCCCAATGACAAGAGAGAGAACATTCGTAATAGGAGTATTTGCTACAGTTCGCGATGGGTGTATATGTGCTAGTATTTTCTCACATTAATAAAACCAATAATTCTTTCACTTCAATATGCTTATCCTGATGTCAATTCGTACTCCACTCAAGGAGTTACTTATCCATGTGGAAATTCAATTGCCACAAAAATTTAAAACTAATGTGTAAGTTCTATTTTTTTTTCATGATTTCTGCTATCTGAAGATTCATTTTCACGTCGTTTTCTACTATATGTTTAAAGATGACCATGACATTGAGTGATTACAAGAATCACCTTTCTTTTCTTAGGTGGAAAAGCTTTAGCTAGACTATATGAGCTTTTAAGTTCTTGTGACACAAAAGCTTTTCAGCAACGAAACTAGAACATGCAAGTTGTTTGTTAATATAAAAAGACACGTTATTTACTAATTTATGGTGCTAATGAGAACCAAATCTCCAAGTAAATCTCGGTTCGTCTTTGTGGTACATGTTTTAGACTTTAAAGTACATATCCTAATCTTATATTAGTACCAAACATAGCAATCCATAAACAACTTTAGGCCTCTCGTACCATAGCACAATTTCCCAAAAATATCAACAGGAGGATCCATCCCAGAACAGAGTTTTACCACAGGATCATTCATGCTTAGGGACATGAGGCATCTTCTGAACCAGATGGAAGGCTTCACTGCTCACATCCCTAGAGAAAATAAATAGTAGCTCAGTCCTGCACTTCTGTTCTTAATCAAGATGATACAAAGTTACTTTTAAGTGCTCAAACATAGGCACATGAAGGCTGTCCATTAAATATAATCTGTGTAATCTGCCTTCTTGGGCCAAAGTTTGTACGTTCTGCATTTAAGTAATAACAAGCCCTGTAAGGGCGTTTATCCTCAAAAAAAAAAAAAAAAAAAAAACAGGAGGATCCCTCAAATTCCAGCCAGCCCCACCTGCTTCAAAATTCCGAAACGCCAAACCCGGAGGTCAAGCCCGTCATTTCCTCCCCAACCTAAAGCCACCGCAGGCCTGGACAAAAGCAACAAAAATCAAAGCGAGGAAAGCGGGCCCTCAGCTGCGCAAACACTCCCACCTCCCCCGCCACGTCACCGATCCGCGTGCACCCCGCTTCGGCGCCGCCGGATCCATGCACGTGGACCGATCTTAGCCGTTCATCGGCGCATCACCACATCTACCATCGCTCACTCTCCGTTCACACACGGACACACACTCAAAACAACCGAGAAAAAAAAAAGAGGGAGGAAAATAGTAAAGAAACGGAGCGAGCCCATCCGCCCTCGTTTCTTATCTATCCTGATCCAAATCCTCCTCGCTTCTTATATCCTCCTCCGAGGAAAAATTTCCCAACCGCATCTCGGCTCTGCCCTCCCTCGCCGCCGCCGCCGCAGCTGCGCCGTCGCCATGGCCGCCGAGGAAGCCCCAAGTCGTCCCCGCTCCCGCCCTACCCGAGGTAACCTTGCACACACCCGTTTCTTGCGGTTTTTGTTTGTTTTTCCGTTTTTCTTTGCCGTGTTCTTCGTGTTAGTTTTGGAAGAATTGTTCTTGTGCTCGGATGGGGCTGGATTGTGCCGTGCGTGTGGTCTTCTAGGAGCTTGAACGTTGTTCTTTTTTTTGCTGGCGAAAAAAAAAGTTGATTTTTTGTTTTTGGGGAGGCCATGGTGCGACGAGATTGCTTGTTGACGGTGGTGCGCGTTTGTTGGTGCAGATGATCCTGGCGGCGATCGATGCGCTGAACGACAAGAACGGGTCGAACAAGTCGGCGATCTCGAAGCACATCGAGGGCAAGTACGGCGAGCTGCCGCCGGCGCACGCGTCGCTGCTGACGGCGCACCTGGCGCGCATGAAGGAGTCCGGCGAGCTCATCTTCCTCAAGAACAACTACTTCCGCGCCGACGCCCCCGACGCGCCGCCAAGCGCGGCCGCGGCCGCCCGCCCAAGCAGCGGGACCCAACGCGCCGCCGCCGCCGCCCAAGCCGTCCTCCCCGCGCCCGCGCGGCCGCCCGCCCAAGGCCAAGGCGCCGCAGGACGCGCTCGACGCCGCCGTCGAGCAGGCCACCGCCGGCATGCCCGGCCCGCGGCCCGCGGCCGCCCTCCGAAGAAGGCCAAGACCGACGCCCCTGCCCGGCTCCCGCTCCGGCCGCGCCGCTCCCGCCGGCGACGGCAGCGCCCCCGTCAAGCGCGGCCGCGGCAGGCCGCCCAAGGTACGCCCCGCCGCGCCCAGCGAGACGGCGGCGGCCTGACCGCCGCTCCGTTTGCTCCGCCGTGAGGGGTGGTGGGGGTTAGGCCGTAGTGATGAGCAACAAAATTCGTTTTTTCGGCTCCGCGCTTCGTGTTAATCTTAGGCTTCTTCCGGCGCTTCGTCGCTGCTGCTGCTGCTGCTATTAATCTAGGCTTCGCTTATTTGATTTATGGAGAGTAATTAGGAGGGTTGAGATGTGCTGTGTTCTTCACTGTTGCTGGTGTGTGTTGTAATCTAAGCTAGGGATCGTCGAGCTGCGGAGTTCATTGTTAATTGTGCTAATTAATGTCGATGTGTACAATTAGTGGATGTTGGATGATGTTAATGATGTTGATTTAAGTTTTAGTAAGTGCATTGACTCGTTACATGATGCTAAACTGTGATGGTGACAGGGACTGTGCTAATCGTGCTGTGGCTTGCTAATCGTGCTGTTGGCTTGCTATCACTCGCTTTTGCAGCGGCTGTTGGCTTGTGTTTTGACTACTCCAGTCCAGTATCATCCACACTCCCCAGTGAGTGAGAGTGAGCGCTGTGTGGAGCTGTTTTGTCGTGTAGCGTGGTGGCCGCGTGCATTGTACTTGCAAGCTGCCTTTGTGCAGGAGCTTTGCTTTTGCTGCGCGGATGTGCTCATCTCTGCATTGATGTGTGGGGGGTACCGGAGGGACGAGGATTGCTGCAGCAGGCGTCAAACGTGTGCCCACTGCTTTATTAGCTGCGATTGAAGATGATGGCGTTGCTTTGTTTCTTGGGGAATTAGTGTAGAGTTGGTAGTTATTGTTTCGATGGTGCTGTTAGCTTAAGGATACATGCACTACGTAGTGTGTGGGTCTGTTATGTTCTTGTGCAGGGTGTTTTTTGTCTCAGAAATTTCCTAATCATGCAATGCTGTTATTTCTGTTGATGGTTACTAAAAGTTATAGAAACCTGTTTCTATTGCACCAGCCATTTGTTTTGGACATTAGAACCCGGAATTGGGAATTTTACTGGAAACAAACAGCACAAACTTTTGGGTATTTCTCTTGCAACTTTATTCTGTAAAATTATTTACTAGTGAAGGATTGGACAGAAAGTAGATGTGCTACTAGTCTCATGCCGTGTCACCTATTGGATACTGTGGTTTAGTGTGCTCTTTTAAGTGCTTGTTTGTATACACCACTTTAACCCTTGGTAGCATGAGCAGAGCCTGCACAGTACATCCAAAAAAGAGTACTGAGTTTACATGTAGGACGCCAAAGCCTCTTTTTGCAACTACAAACGTGTCGCAAAGCGTAGAAGCCACAAATCACTAGAGATGACAGATGAGGATGGAGTAAAGGGTTTAAGAACAACTCCACTCCTCCTAATATGGAGTTATGGGAAGGCTCCCAATATCATTTTTAGTATACTGGGAGTTGCAGATCCAGCCATCTCCCAATAGTTCCATCCCATTATTAACCTGACATGTGGGGTTTTTATTTCTTGTTTCTCTCCTAACTCTCACTTTTGCATGGGGCCCAATTTATCCTCTCCCTTGCCTGCCTTGCCGTGCCGGCCTTGGCCTCACTTGGCTCCGACTCCGGCAACATCGACGGGTGGCGGCGGGTTGATTGGAGGCCATGGCTCCGACTCCCGTTGTCGCGCCATGGCCGCCGCGTCACGCCCACGCTCGCCAAGCCCGCACACTTGCTCGCGTCCCCGATGCCAACGCCTCCCGCACGCTCACCTGCGCCGGCGCTTCGCTCATGTGCAAGGGCGTCGCGGGGATGGTTGAAGTGGCGGTGTCGTCTCGGGTGGTGCGACGCGAAGGTCACCTTAAACGGTGAGTGGGTGGCTGGAGGCGGTGGTGGATGGGAGAGGAAGGTGGGGGCGAGGGCAGCGCTGCACGCTGAGGGCGGCCTCCATTGTAGCAGGCTCGTTTGGCATCGGCGCGCCAAGATCCTTCCTATTGGGGCAACCCCAAGCCCAAATCGATTCACTAGTGGGGTGCGTGTGACAATGGAGGAGCAAATGAAGGTGTGAAGGTCAGCGCTCCGACGAGGGATGGGCAGGGGACGGCATGGCGCCGACGAGAGCGGGAGCGGACGGGACAATGCACGTGCCACCGGTAAGCATTGGGATCCACATAACTGCTGGAGGGGAAGGAGAGGCTCCCACTATAGTAGGAAGGGAGGGCTGGTTTTGGGGAGGGGATGAAAAGCGGGAGCTTTTTGGCAGTCTGTTTGATGTTTGAGCAAGTTTTTTTCTCCTCAAACTTTCAATATGACAATTTTTTTTTTGGTATTGAGGGGGATTGAGAGATGGAGTTACTCTAAGGACTTTCTTGATGGATATAGGGTCTGTTTGGATGGCGCCATTGGGCTCGCGGCTCGCCAGCTCATACGAGCTCCAGCTCACGGCCACGTTGCGAGGGAGAGATTGGAGAAGTGAAACATAGGAGCTTATGAGCTGTAGAATGGAGAAGTGAGAAGACGAAGCACGAATCCAAGCGATTGAGATTTCGGGCACCACAAATAATGAGATTGGGAGCAACGATTTGCTTTCGTGGGAGAGGAACAGGGAGATTGGTTTGGTGGATTGGGGTAAGTAAGAGAGAGCGACGACAAAAAATATAGAGCTTATTTTGGGCTGGTGGCTGGGCCGAATGACGACACAACATGTGACTATAATATCAAATAGTAGTAATCTTATTTTTTTTAAAAAAATAGTAACAAGCATTCTAACGAGTTCTTTTCGAAAAAACACACTGCGGAAGAGGGGGATGGCTCTCGCGATAGCCTCTCGCCCCCTCACCGCCGCCACCACCACCACGGCCGCATCCATCCTCGCCGCCTCCGATCCTTCTGATCTCCCCTTCCATGTCTCTCTCTAGACCGTGTGGGGTTGTGCGCCATGGATCTCTCTAAGTTATTCCTCCAGGAAGGATCTAGAGAAGGAGATCTTGTGGTGATTTGGCCTGTCGGTGAACTTCTTGCCGGGCAAGGGCCTCAAGGAATTCGTTCTGGTAGTCTCTGTGGGGCGATGCAAATTCCACCTTACAGATCCGGTTGTTGCCCAACTCCTGCAGGCATCCATTGGGGGTGTTTCCACGACTTTCAAGGTACAACAGCTGGATGATCGAGTTTATAGATTCTCTGTGTCCTCAAAACAGGTGGGCTTCTTCATCTATAACCTCCGTTTCTTTGAGTGCGAATCCTTCAAGATCTGGTTCCATCTTTGGGGTAATGGAGGGCCGCAATCTGATCGTGAGAGAATAAATTGGGAGAAGAAACAAGATGAGGAATGGACAACAATAGTGAACAAGAAGAAATCCAGAAGGGCTTCTTATGCAGATGCAGTCAAATCTAAAACACACTGCTGAAGTTCTTACAGGTGCAAATCGAGTTCCTATCCCCCCTTAGATTTTTTTTCTGTTCAAACTACTGTGCGTGCTTCTAAGGTCTTCGATCGGATTAAGTCCAATCTTCCTCAGAATCCTGTGAAATCAGTCTTTGATCGTCTGCAATTCCCTAAAGTCTGTGTCTTTGATTGTCTGGTTTTTCAATCTAGTGAAAAAGGGGAAAGTTCAGGTTCGGGTAATGTGAGATCTGATCAGGTTACCGAAGAACAGGGCGGCAATTCAGGCCCTGGTGGCAGTTTTCAAAATTTGAAACCACTCTGAGAAGCAAGCTGGGCTGAAAAGGAATTTGGGCCTATCCTGCTCTAGATGTCTTCAGCCCAATCACTCTCGTATGGACTGTAGAAGCAAGATCAAATGCTTCTCATGCTCTGGTGGGGCCATATTGCAGCCCATTGCAGGGCTGGTGCAATCTTTGATTTATCTCGTGGAAGAAAGGAAAATATCAGAAGGCCAGATCCTATTAAACCAAAAAAACTTGGTCTATCAAGAGACACAGACATCTGGGGACATCTCAAAGGGTCCACTTGGCACCAATGAACATAGGGTTCAATTTCTGGTAGCGATGACCAGGTGGGGAGAGACCCTTCGACTTCGTGTGTTTGTCCTGATCTTCAGCCTGTGCTGTAAAACCCCAAACTATACGACTCCAGCTGATACGCAATCTCAACTTCCGCCGCCGCCGTTGCCCCAGAAAACACAAGCTCTGTTCACCACGCAAACCCTGATCGCCATTGTTCTGACGGAGCAGCATGGCGTTTAACCATATCGACCCGACGCCTTTCATACCACCTGGATACCAGAGTGCAGATTCCTGGTCGCTCAGTCATGGCCAGGATGGTGGTGGTCGCCCCAAAGCTCGCAATGAAGATGTTGCCATTGTTCGGATCCATCCAATGCCGCTGGAGCAGGTACACTTTGCCAACATCATCGATGTTCTGGATGATTACTTTCGAGTTCAGAGGAGGCTTGGTGTTATAGATATACAGCCCTGCCCTTTCGGTCAAGCTTATGTCAGGTTACTAGAATCCAGGATAGAAACATGTTGATTGATACTAAGGGTGCGTTTGGTACGGTTCCAGATTCTCTGAGAATCAGAAACGTTTCAGTTTCAACTCAGAAACTTCAATCTGAAACAGAATCACTTCAGAAACTGTTTGGCTAGTTGTCTGGTTTCAGTTTCATGATAGAAGGAGGAGGGTTGTTAAATGACCTATTTGCCTTTGGTTAGACTATGTTGTTTCTGTCACATTATAAACAGAATAACCTGAACTACATAAGTCTCGTAAGATGCAAATATTATAAGTGTTTACATATGTCAGTACGTGTTCGAATGACCAAAGCCCAAGTACAAATACAAATATCAGTTGCAAAATAATAAAAAAATAGGAAGAGGTCAAGTTGAACTGGACTGCCTAATTTGGCCCATCCAGCCCACTAGATCTTCCACACGAATCTTTCTGTTTCTTAAAGGGGATAAAACGAATATAATTCTTTCATATCCCTTCGTCTTCCTCTCGCTAACCAGTTCGCCATGGCCAGCAACGTCAAGCTCAGATCGGGCACGTCGCACGCACCTATGGAACACCAACACACTCATAACCAAACAAATGGAACACCGTCTGCCTCCTCCATCACTACCCTCAAACAAAACTTGAAAACATTGGAGGCTGCGAAGGCAAACCCTAGCTGAAGTGGTTGTGTTTCTCTCTCTGCTCCTGATGCGCCATGGCAATTGGATAATACTATCAAAGCTGGAGAGGAGGTGCGAAACCAGGAACGTTTCACCCTGCAGAACACCTCTTTTGCCGTTTCGAGTCGCTAGGCCAAAAATCTGAATCGCTTCATAGCGTTTCGGTGGAGCAACGTTTCGTTGTTTGGTCTTTGGTACCGTTCCGGCCGTTTCGCCTCAATCAGAAACGATTCTGGTAGCCAAACGCACCCTAATCCTCACCAGTTTGGCAATGTTGAGATTACTGTCTTGAGTCACACTAGAGGAGCTAATAGAAGGGCAGTTTACATGAACCATGAGTGTGTTCTCATGTTGTTGGGTTTTCCTCTAGATTATTGGTCACATCATCATGTTCAGGCAGGAATTGCTACTTTTGGGAGAGTCACGCAGTGGGAGCCAAATCTGAATAATCTCGCTAGGATTATTGTCAGGGCACGTGTTCTGAACCTTGAGTCTGTCCCTCGTTGGATTGTGGTGTCAGAAGGGGAAGGATTTCAATCTGAGTCATGGACAGTGCAATGTGAAATACTGCATCAACAGATGGAAGGAATAGTGGCTCAAGATGAAGACCCTGTCCCTGATCCTATTGATGTGGAAGAAATGGCTTTCGATTTCTTTTGGGTATGGTCAGCAGGCTAATGCTTTAGCCATGGAACCCTTCATGGGAATAATGCAGCTGATGGTCCTGATGCAGCAGGATGGGGGGAGTATGGCCTGAAAACGAGCAAGATCATGAGGAAGGGAATGATGCAGAGCAATACCTTGACTTGAATGAGCTAGCACAAATGGATGTGCAGCCCCCACCAGTGCCTCAGCAACAGGAGGAAGTGAAGTCAGCCCTCAGATCAGCATTGAGCTTTCAGGATAGTCAGAAGAAAATTCAGATGATCAAGCTGTAGGACAGGAAGCAAACCAATTTGTGTTGCAGGAACTCCCTCAAGTCAATGAAGTGCAGCATAAGCAGGTGGTGCTTGGTCTTCCTGCTCTTCCTGATCTCAACGTGGCAGATGAAGAACCAGAGGAGGAAGTGGATGAAGAAATAATTATAGATGCTATACCTGATCCTCATGAGCAACACCATCTGAACTTTGATCTGAATGATGCAGTAATGGAAGATGCAAAGGAACTAAATGTGGCTATTCCAGAACAGATTCAGCCTCCAGAGCAACACCAGGATGTAAATGCTCAGGACTTTTTTTGTGGCACCTGTCTTCAGCAGAACCTGGATCAAATTCTTAATGATGATGCCCCAGAAATGCACCTGGGAGGGCATGAGAACTTGGTCTGCAACTGGTGTTCAGGAGCAGGCTCAACCCGGTAGTGTGCTAGTAATTACCCTGGCCAGGAGAATCTTCATGTGGGCTTTATGATGTTCTCCAATAATGATTGTGGTGATCCAGTTTTTGAAAGCTTTATGTGCTATCCAAGTGTACATCCAAAAAAGTTGAATGCTGATTGTGTTAGGCTATGGGCTAAGCATTTCTCACCAAATGGAAGTGAGACTTCAGTCAGAATCTCTGGAGATTGGCTCCCCTTCTTCATTGGCAAACTGTTAAACCCAGGTCAGTTTCAATGGGCCAAGTCATTTCTGACATCACAAGCTTGGGAGCTACTTAAGCAAAATGATCTGAACAACTCAAGGTTAGAGTTTTCATTACCTGATGCATGTCCTGTTAAGGAAGCACCTAAATGCAGGATAGCAGAGCTCGAACAGAGTGAAGATGAGGATGTTGCTTTCTCTGACAGTGAAGCAGACATGGAGAAGACAGCCCTCCAAGGAAATCCTTTACTAAGGACATACAAGTTCAATGTGCCTCAGCTCCTATGCCAAGAGGAAAAATTACTAGCTGCAAGGTTGCACTGGTAAACACAGATGTGAGGAGAAGTGACAGGTTGAGACAAAGCACAAGGGCTTCAAACCTGACTCATGTATTGATAAGAGCTGTTATGCTTGTCATATGGAGCCCCCCACTCTATCTCCAAGTGTCATTCAAAGCTTGGGATCTAAGTTCTGTAAGGTATCTCCTAAGGAGATATCTGAGGAGGCCTTGAGGAAGAAGAGAAAAGCTAAGGTCATAGCCATAGCAAGCTCCAAGGATGAGAGCAAGAATGTCAAGCGCAAGCAAGTGGCAGCCAAGAGCAAAAAAATCAAGCCTCAAGACAAAGCTACCAGCAAGAATGTTAAAGATGGGGACAAGGCCAATAGAAGAGCTAGAAATGAAGTGGTGCAGATAGTCTGGCCAGGAGCTGCTTTTGGTGCATACTTCATGCTATGGACCTATTTTGCTGTTTAAGGCTTCCCTTCGTTCCTTAAGTAATATTTCTTTAAATTACTGCTTAATGCGAACTCGAATTCTGAACTGGTTTATTGTGAACTTGTTAGTGGATAATGTCTGCCTCTATATTCTGGTGATTATTTGGCTCTTGTCCAGTGACAATACGGGTCCTCTTATGATGATTGTTGAGGCTCATCCAGTGTATACTGATCCCCAAAGTTAATGATCATGATGATTTTCCTCCAGTGCTGACACTGGTCCTTGAGGTGAAAAAATGGATTGCTGAAATGGCACTACCTTATTACCCATTGAGCTATGATCATACAGACATGTTGTGCATGTTCTGCTTCTGGCTTTTTGGAACAGTGTTTTAATAGATACAACAAGAAAGTCTACTCGAGATTGGAATGTTTTATGCTGGAATATCAGAGGAATTAACTCAGATAATAAATGGGATGCAATCAAAAGCAAGATCAAAGAAAAAAGTGTGACATAATTTGTTTACAAGAGACCAAAAGGGAAATTTTGATATGTCCTATATCAAAAAGTTTTGTCCTCCAAGTTTTGATGCTTTTGAATTCTTACCTTCTGTTGGAGCTTTTGGGGATGCATCACCATTTGGAAAACAAGCAAGTTTCAGGGCTCACTCTCTTTTATGAATGAGTATAGCATCTCTGTGGAATTCCTCAGTAATATCGGAGGACAAATATGTGATTACTAATGTATATGGCCCTTGCACACTAGAAGCAAGGAAAATTTTTTGAACTGGAAGAAAGGAATAGAAATGTCGGAGGATGTTTAACTGGCTTATGATGGGTGATTTTAATCTGATCAGATCACCACAGGACAGGAATAAACCAGGAGGTAATATTAATGAGATGATACATTTTAATGAGGCTATTAGTGAATTGGGACTTGTAGAGCTTCCCCAACATGGTCAAGCTTAAACCTGGTCTAATAAGCAGCAGAATCCTTTGTTGGAGAAATTGGATTGGTTCTTCACTTCAGCTACATAGACCACTAATTTCCCTAGAACTACAGTATCTTCATCCTCAAAGGACACCTTTGACCATGTTCCATGTGTGGTTAAGATTGCTACAAATATACCAAAGGCTCAGGTATTTCGTTTTGAAAATTATTGGATGGAAATGAAGATTCTTGCAAGTTGTCCAGCAAAGTTGGCAGATGGAGGTGCCACAAGAAGACAAGGCAAAAAGAATTATGGCCAAATTCAAAAATCTCAAAAAAGCTTTTAGGGTTTGGCAGTCTCAAATTGCTAGATTAGCATCAGTCATTGCAAATACTAAACAAGTCATCCTGCACTTTTGGAGGAATCGAGGGATCTAACTCTAGAGGAATGAAATTTCAGAAATGTCCTGCACCAACACTTAGAGTCCCTGCATAAGCAAAAGATTTACTGGAAAACAAAGGGGAGATAAGTGGATTAAATTTGGTGATGCTAGAACAGAGTTTTTTCATGCCAGAGCAACAATCAAACAGAAGAAATGCTGTTGACTTGTTTGACAGCCCTAGATGGAAATATCATTTATGAACATCACAAGAAAGCAGATCTCATATGGAATTCTTACAAAGAGAGATTGGGAATATCAAGTTTGACAGAATGCATTTTGATCTAAATAGTCTCCTTTTGAGAGTGGATGGTCTTGATTGGTTAGAAGAGCCTTTTATGAAAGAGGAAATTGATAAGGTCATAGCTGAGTTGCCCTCAAATAAATCTCCAGGCCCTGATGGTTTCAATGGGATTTCCTAAAAAAGTGTTGGCCAATTATTGCAGGGGATTTCTATGACCTATGCCAAGCCTTTTATGAGGGAAAAACATCTGTCTGCAAAGCATTAATGGTTCTCATATAAACCTTAGTACCAAAGAAGGACAGCCAATGCTGGTTGGAGATTTCAGACCAATTTCTCTCTTAAATTCTTCGATTAAGCTTCTCACTAAGCTCTTGGCCAACAGATTGCAATGTGGTAATTATGCAGCTGATACATCAAAACCAGTATGGATATATAAAGTCAAGAAGCATTCAAGACTGCCTGGCTTGATCATTTGAGTACTTATATCTATGTCACAAATCAAGAAAGGAGATTGTTCTAGTTAAGCTTGATTTCGAAAAGGCCTTTGATAGATTGAACACAGAGTTATCTTGGACATTCTCAAGCATAAAGGATTGGGGAATAGATGGATAAAGTGGAGAAATGATTATGGATCAGGAACATCTTCTGTTTTATTAAATGGAGTCCTGGCAAAGTATCCCCACTGCAAAAGAGGGGTGAGGCAGGGGGATCCTTTATCACCATTGTTGTTTGTCTTGGCAGCAGATTTATTACAATCTATCCTTAACCAAGCTAAAGAAAAGGGCTTGCTTAGATTACCTATTCCTCTAAGGGCAGGTACAGGTTTCCCAATAGTTCAGTATGCAGATGATACCTTAGTAGTTATGGAAGCTTGTCCAAGGCAGTTATTTGTCCTGAAGTCTCTGCTAAACACTTTTGCTGACTCAACTGGGTTGAAAGTGAACTACAATAAGTCAGTTATGCTGCCAATTAATGTCTCTGAGGAGAAGATGGAAATTCTGTCTAGAACTTTTAATTGCCAAGTAGGGTCTATGCCTTTCACCTACTTAGGCCTGCCTTTGGGCTTAATTAAGCCATCAGTGCAAGACTTCATGCCGATTGCGCAGAGAGTAGAAAGAAGGCTGGTTGGATGTACGCAATTTTTAACTCAAGCTGGTAAATTGGAGATGGTGAATTCAGTGTTAACTGCTACAACTACTTTTCTGATGTGCACATACAAAGTACCTGCTACAATCCAAGACCTGCTGGATAAATATAGGTTACATCTGCTGTGGAGAGGATCTGACATAAATGCAAAAAAGCCCCCTCTAGCTGCTTGGAATTTGTGTACTCTCCCAAAGAGTGAAGGTGGTTTGGGTATTAAGAATTAAGAGTGCAAAATGATGCCCTGCTAATGAAGCATCTGCATAAGTTCTTTAACAGAGAAAATTGCCATGGGTCAAGTTGTTGTGGGAAAACTATTATCAAGATGGCAAGCTACCTGGCATGCAAGTTAAAGGGTCTTTTTGGTGGAGAGATGTGGTAAAGCTCCTGGATTACTTCAAAGGTTCTGAGTTAATTAAAGTTAAAGATGGCGTCACTGTTCAGCTGTGGCAAGATTTATGGGGAAACATGGTACCAAAACTGCAGTTCCCTGAACTCTTTAGTTTTTGCAAAGAATGCTCAAATTACAGTGCAAGAAGCATTAATGACTGAGGAATTTCATAGCTTGTTCCATCTGCCAATGTCTGAAGAAGCCTTAGACGGTATGAACAATTGCAAATAAAGTTGAATGAGATTGAAGTAACAGGTGAAAAGGATAAATGGTTACAGCAGGAATCTCATAGAACCTACTCAGCATCCAGAGCATACAAAATCCTAATTGGACACCGGCCAGTTCACCCTGCATTTAAATGGATTTGGACATCTTCCTGCCAGCCAAAACATAGGGTGTTCTTCTGGCTCTTTCTGCATGAAAGAATAAACACTAGAGGCATGCTTAAAAGGAGAAAAATGAGGCTGGACTCTTATGTTTGTGAGCTATGTTTATGGCAGAGAAGAAACACTCAGGCATCTTTTATGAGGTGTAATTTTGCTAAAGCGGCATGGCAAATGATAGGTATAAATATACCTCAGCATCTCAACCAATTGCAGTTGGTAAAATACCTCAAAAAGGAGGCTTGCAGTGCCATGCTATATGGAGATCAAATACTAATGTGTTGGAGTATTTGGACAAAAGAAACGACTGGATTTTCAATCAGGTTGATCCAACAGTTGACAATTGTATCAGAAAATTTTCAGAGAGCTCAAGATGGTTATCCATAGAGCCAAGTCAAGACATGCACAATCACTTGAAGAATGGATACAAGTTTGGGAATGATGATGTCTAGTTCTTCTTTATTTTCTGGCTTTTCTTTTTCCTTATTTTCATTGGCCATCTTGGTCTGTACTTTTCCTTTTCAAACTCTTTTATTAGATCTAATAAAATGCGGTAGGGGCTTGCCCCTCCAGTTTGCTTCAAAAAAAAAGCTTATATTCCTCTATTCTCAAAAAATGTAATAAATTTATATTCTTAGGGATGTTTGGATTCTCACACTAGTAGCCACGCCACAGCTTGGCCCGCGACATGCACATGGCCAGTGCTGGGATATCTGCCTTCTGCTGCGTACGACGCATGCAAAGCCAGTTGTTTTCTCGCCACCAGAGTGTGGCGGCAGGAAACAACGCCGCACTTTGTGGCGGCCATACATGTCGTGTGGTAAAGCACAGCCTGCAACCAAGCAGGCTTTTATTCTAAAAAATCAATAGGCTTATAATCCTTAAAAAGGTAATAAGCTTATGTCGATGTGGTAAACTCACATTTTTCATAAGATCGAGATGATTATAGTCAAGTTTGGTTGCAAATCAAACAATTGCCGAACAATTGCCAAACTTGTGGCAGATCCCGTGACGACCATCCAAAAGGGTGTCACACTCATTTGTCATAACTTAGGTAGCCAACCAAACAACTTCGCTTACTGTAAGTTAGTTATGCCACAAGCTTGCGTCTAACTTTTGTCGTGGTAATCTTCGGCTACCAACCAAATAGCCTGACACGAGGAGATGCTGATGGCATCCATCAATGCCGGTTCGTGTTGTCCTTGTAAAATCAAGTGGGTAGGATTAGTACAAAACAGGTGCACTGCATTCACCTTTCCCCGTCA
>JAAXCT010003159.1:0-43023 GCA_012490785.1 Eragrostis nindensis | reverse complement strand
TGATGGTTGTCTCAGTTGTTGGAGTTCGCTAATTTGGGTAATGGCAAATTCCAGTGTCATTGTTTTGAAACAGCCTCCCATAAGCCGGACATCAAGATCGAAATATTGACCAGCATGCTATGGAAATTAGCAAACAAAGAGTCTGCACATGCTGGATAAAAAGATCTTCAAGGTACTTATGGGGAACGTCCGGATAATTTTCGGGAATGAGAGTTTAGGAGCAAGTATAATGAGATGATGTAAGCGGACTAAAATGATTGCCACATCATATTTGTGCTAAGTTGGAGAGAGAGAAGAAAAGCGGGCTAGTAACTAGTGAGAGTAAGAGCGTCCTTCATGGTAGAAACAACATGGACTCTCCACATCATCTAAGAGGCAACATAAGAGTTCATATCGACTCTAAAATAATGATTGACCCCGCATGTCAGAGACTGCCTCTTAAGGAAGATATAGCTCCTCTCTCTCTCCTCCTCTTTTACAATAAAATATAATATTTGCTGTATCTTAGAGCACCGTTGAAGACGCTCTAACGTGAATCAAAGCATTAATGGTTCAATAAATGTTTTAAGCACACTATTATACTAGTAGGCTATTAGCTGATGTGGCCATATATATCAGGCCTGGTGCCTACTCTCTGTACCATTAAACCTTTTTTTTTTGAAAAATGACACGAATCATAATGCACATTTTATTAATGAAGAAGGTATAGCTATTTAGTGGCATTTGAAGGGCCTGCTTCCTGCTGATCCCAGAGTCCAGAATTCCTCCTGCAGGAGCGCTGCTTCCACACGAGACGCTACGTGACAGAGGAGTTTGTCTGTTCGTGGCGTCCGCCAAGCGGGTGGACGAGGTGCACAGGCACTCTCCCTCTGCACTCCGCGCTCAAGACCTATTGGTGTATTCCTTGACGACGTTGACGTGCTCAATCCAGCACAAGAAAGTTGATGGAATTAATAAACCGCCGGCCTCTGATGCAAGCCAAACAAGCACAGTGTCGTTGTTTCCTACTACATCCGTTCAAAAATGTAAGCATTTATTGACTTCTGGATCTCACGTTTGACCGTTCGTTTTATTCAAAAAATTTATAAAATATCATTTATTTTGTTACTATTTGTTTTATCATTATATATTTCAAGCATGACTTTTTTGTTTTTATATTTTTACAAAAAATGGAATAAGACAAGCGGTCAAACGTAATGTCTAAAAGTCAATAAATGCTTACATTTTAGAACGAAGGGAGTATAAAATCTCAAGCCAGAGACAGCGGGGCGTCGGCAATGCAGTTATGCCTAGGCTAGCCGTGCGATGCCCACGTCAGCAGCTCAGCCATGCGTCTGAAACAAGGATTAACAAGGGTCTGTGGCTCTGTGCTTGACTAAAATCGTTAATTATATTGCTTAATTAATTAAGAAACTTTAAGATCTGTGCTGCTTTTTATAAATGCTCCACTGGAGCACTTCTCAATTTTTTTCGTTAAATAGATACGTGAAAACATCGAAGATAAACAAGATTTTGATGTACATACGAATTCAATGTGTACAGAATTTTTTAGGGTCAGCATTAGAATATTGAATTGTAGGATTTAATGTGCTCCATGTGGAGAACAACCCGTTGAGTTAGGCGCGGCTATATTGTTTTTCTTAACCTTGTTGCGAGAGACAGACAGGCCAAGTGAGCATTATTTATGCTGAAAATCATCTATTCAGGAGCAGCGCTTTTTTTTTTTTTGCCAGGTTCAGATTACTTCTGTATTTGTTAGTCAGGTCTCACCTATTTGTATGTTTATTAGATACAAACCAATTGTATGTTTACAACCCCTCATGGCTCGGCTCGGAGTGAGGTGGTGATGTTTTGTAAGAGGCTGTTTCTCTCTCTCTTAATGCAATGATACACAACTCTCCTGTGTATTCGAGAAGAAAAAAAACTCTTCTATATTTAGTTTCTCACTACTAAAAGTCGCCAGATGCATAACGTCAAAAAGCGCAACTTCCTTATTGGCATGCAAAAAGCTTGTGAATATTACTCCTCGCATCATTTCGTTTCATTTTCTTTTGAGGTGGGAAGTACTGTATATTGCTTGTCATCGGTACATGTACAGGTAAGCTCTAACAGATAGCTATGGCATCTTTGAGTAGTATAGATTTCACGAATTGGCAGATTATACCAATTGGCAAAGTCAACGTCCATTTTCTTTCAGTGAAGCCAGCTCAGTTTCTGGATCTTAGCAGGTTGACACCCTGGCTGGGAATATCAAATTCCGACCAGGTCAGAAAGGTCAGCAAGCATGGTTGGCTTTGCAAGCCTGAGGTTGGACCGGGAGATTGCAGCGTTAGGTAGACCAAACATTAAGAGTTTTTTGTTTTTTAAGAGAACATTTTCCGGGCCAAAGAAATCTAAATTTTAATTTAACATGTTAAATCCTTTATTCGAAGATCTTGCATTGTCTCTCCTTATTGAAATAAAGATCAATAGCAGGGCTGTAATGAAAGTATGGTGCCTGAAAGAGAATATACATCCTCAACCACTATAGTGAAGCTGATGTTGATTTTTCACGATATTCAATGTGCCAACCTATCTAAAAAAGGCCTCAATGAGGAATTTTAGGGGAAAAGTAGTCTATATCTTGAAATACAAACCCACGGGAGCGGAATCGTTCCCATGAGAATTGTGTCTTCATATACGCACAAATCCCGAAGCAGCCTAGTTGACTTATAATAGTTTTCCAACTCTGTATTACTAATATTTACTCCATTGGTGCCCGATCCTACCCCATCCATCCCGCCCAATACAACCCGGTGGTGAATTTCTATCTGAACAAGTGTTTCCTTTTCTTTGTCGTCCAACCTAGAGGTGAATTTCAATCTAAACAAGTGTTTCCTTTCTTTTTTTTGTCATTTGTTTCCTTTTTTTAATTATCCGCGTCGTTCCACTCCCGGCTCCGGTCTCAATGAGTCAAAAAAAGGTCTCAATGAGTCAAAAAAAGGAAACAGGCTGAACGGCACGGGCGCCCCCCTTCTGATCCCCGCCGGGTGCGCCCGCCTTCACGTTTTATTGTAGTCATTGGACTCCCGCACACGTGCCTTCATTTCGGCACGACATCATTGTTTTGCTACCGTGCGCAGATTGTCCCTGTGCAGCCGCACTTTCTACATCAAGCGTCTCATCTCATTACAAGGCTAGGTGCTAACATAGTAGATTCGTATTGAAATACGATGTTATTAAAGTATACTTCAACTATATTTTATAAATATTTTAGAGAAAAAGATATTAGTCAAAGTTATGTTTTGAAGGTCGTGTCGATGTCCAAAGCAAGAAAAAAATTTGACACCGAAGAGAGTAGTACCATGGTTTCATTTACAGTCAATATGCTTTGCCACCGGCGTTCTTTTACGTTTCTATTCGGTCTTGGCAGGAACGGAATGAGGATAACGAATAGGCCGTTTTGATCCAAAAATTACGGTTGTGAAAGATCGGGCTAAATGGGGCGGGGCCAGACCGAGCCTGAAGATAAAAGAATTTAATAAATGTTTTATTGAGCAAGAATGCTTTGGAATTAGTCCCCGTTCTGAGAACCATGTAGTTCTGAAGAACCATATTGAGATGTGCCATGGTTCTCGATGATGATGAGTACTTCCTCCGTTTCATTATGTTAGCATTTCAGAGATTCAAATTTGTTCCGAATTGTAAGCATTCGGGACTCCGGTAGGCCCCACACGCATTACTCCTCCCAGCGAATGCTCACTGTTGTGTCTACGTGCCACTTCTTCCTTGGCTGGTTGTTGGGTTGAGCGGTAAATGAAAATTTCACTTTGCACTTTTGACTCTCGGCGTCACGTGAAAAGCAAGGTGGCTGCTGCCTTGCATTTATTGCTACTGAATCCCATCGTGTGTGCAAGAGCAATCAACAGGGGTAGCAGGGTCTTTGGCGTGCATCCTTGTTCTGGTGTCCAACTCCCCCGAATGCTAACATAATGGAACGGAGGAAGTAATTGACAACCATGTTGATTTGAGTTGACATGAGGTTTGGGTTGAAATGCGGGACTTTGAGGGTTGCATAAGCATATGCATGATTATGTTTATGGCTAACCGAAGTTGGTGCAGGTAATGGGAAGAATGGAGGAGAAGGAGAAACGTGTTTGCTTGTCTAATGATGTGTAGGTCAATAGAGTCAACTTGATGGTCAACGGCAGGAGGATCGGGAGGACCAAGCGAAGGGTCCCGACGGGCTGGGACCGAGGAGGCTTGGGTCCGGGCGATCGAGAGGCCGGGTGAGGTCAAGGGTGATCCACACCGTACACGTGGCGGACAAGAAGCACAGATGGTTTCGTGGTTTGGCATCAAAACCGTGGAGGTGATGAAGACGGCGTGTTGACCAGGGTCAAGGCGAACGGGAGGCCGAGTCAAGCGAGGTCCCGACGGGCTGGGACGAGGAGACTTGACGGCGAGGTTCGCGGGACGAGGTGACACGCGTCGACATCGAGATGGTTTCCCGGTTTGGCCTCAAAACTGGTGGTGGATGGTTTCTCGGTTTGGCCTCAAAACCGGTGGTCGACGGTTTCCCGGTTTGGCCTTAAAACCGGCAGTGATGGTTTCCCAGTTGAGCCTCAAAACCGGTGGTGGACGGTTTCCCGGTTTGGGCCTCAAAACCGTTGGTGGGTGGTTTCCCGGTTTATACCTCAAAACCGGCGGTGGATGGTTTCCCGGTTTGAGCCTCAAAACCGGTGGTGGAAGTCGCGCTTTGAGAAGCGTGCAAGGCGGTTTCCCGGTTTAGGCCTCAAAACCGGCAGCGACGGATGGAGGTGCATGTGGCACCATCGCGAAGGTAGTTTCGAGGTGAAGCTACGGTGTGAAGGCCCCTACGGCGTTCGGGTGGAGGAGAAAAAGTTGGACGGAAACGCCCTTATGTGTTGTATGGGTGTGTTGTAGTGTGAGGGGCATTTCCGGGATGTGAAAATGTCCAAGAGGATAAGGTAGAGGGGCAGGTTGGCTGTCCACCTTAGCTTTGTGTGAGCCTTTCATTTGAGTTGTAGGGAGAGGGCTTGAGAGAGAGGAGAGAAGAGAGGGGAGAAGAGAGGAGATGGCTCTTTGATTGAGCTTTTTGTCATCTCTAGTTTGTGTGTGCTAGGGAGTGGCTTGACATCTACATCTTTGAGCAATACAAAGTATCAATTCGTCCTCAAAGTGTTCTCCTCATCTTGAATCCCGAATTTCTTAAATTTTCGGAGCTATTTTCGGGTGATTTTCGATTCGCTTTTTGTGATGCGTTTTTGGGCGGATTTCTTGAGGGATCTTGGTGCTAGGATGTGCTAGAATAATCCTTCATAGGTCCTTGACCGAATCCATGGCACGAGTACCTTCGATTTGAAGATTTGGTGAAGTTTCCCTCTCTTGTTCATCCAAACCCTACCCTTCTTGATAGAATCCAAAATCCGCACGAATTTCTTAGGGTTTTTGGTGTGATTCTTGTTGGATGATGTTCTCCATCTCAAGACGAAGCTATGGTTCAAATTTCGTGATTTTTAGAGGTCGTTTGACCCGGTTTCGAGATTTTTCTTGAGCTTGCGCGCGTGCTGTCCTGACAGGGCCGGATTATCCGGCAAGTTGCCAGAGTATCCGGTGGCCGGAGTGTCCGACAAGTTTTTGGAGTGTCCGGTACTTTCCCAGGTCCGGAGTATCCGATAGTTGGCCGGATTATCCGGTGAGAGGTCTCTGTTTTGACTTTTTCAGATCATCTTTTTGAGTGTGTCTTTGCTTGATTTGCTTCCGCAAGTGTTTGTATCTCTTCCACAATCATTCCTAGGGTCAACACATCACGTTCCATGTGTGTGTGTGATCTTGGTGGTTGTTCTTGAGGTGGGTTGGGATATAGGCCAAGTTCTTGTGAAGAATTTTTATCGGCTCCCATTCACCCCCCCTCTGGTCGCCTTCTCAGTCCATCAATTGGTATCAGAGCCGGTTTGGTCACTTGTTGGCTTTTACCGGCCTTGTGATCCATAGGCGACATTTGGGGAGTGCTTGCTTGTGCTTCGGCTATTTGCTAACACTAACCGGTGCTTAATTTATGGCGCAAGTGCTCGCTCTCGTTTGTCTTTGTCCTCAGGTTTGGACAGGTGTGGAAGTGCTATTGAGGATGGGACCAAGAAGAGTCGAGTAGTGGATGCTTGCAAGGGTGATCTTGAGGAGAATGAAGAGGCGGACCTCACGGAAGAAGAACTTAAAATGGTCGAGCTTTTCAAGCTTTCAAGACGTGATGAGATGTCTCATGAGGATCTCATCTCCGAACTTTTCAAGATGAGCCAAGGTAACCTTGTCAATAGCATTGTGGGCTTATTCACCACGGTTCAAGCTTGTGATGCTAAAATTGCCAAAATCAAAAAGAAGTTGAAAACCTCGATGCCTAGTGATGAGAGCTTGTTGTCTAGACTTGATAATGTGAATGCTTTGTCTTCTTACAAGTCTAGTACTTCTATGCCTAGTGATGATTATGTTGCCTTGCTCAAAAAGAATGATGAGTTGAATGCTTCTATGGCTTGCTTGATATCTGAAAATGAGAGGTTGAAGCATGATTGTTCTTCATGTGAGAAGCAATTAGAAAGTGCTAGATTTGTTATTAACATGTTGAATGAGAATGCTTCTTTGCCATGCATGTCTTGCAAGTCTTTGCATGATGAAATCGACTTGTTAAAATCAAATGCTTCTTTGCCATGTGACTCATGTGTTGCCTTGCATAAAGATCTTGATTGTGCTAGAGTTGAAATAGGCAATCTTATGTCTTTGGCTAGAAAAGGTTGCAATTCTTGTATTGACTTGCTTGCTGAAAATGAAATGTTAAAGGTAGATCACTCCACTCGTTTAGAGCAACTTGAACTTGCTAGGGCTACAATTGTTGAGATAAAATCTATGCTTTGTAGCACTTGTTCTTCTTCTATGAATGATGATGCTTGCCTTAATCCGTGTGCTAATCATGATGCTTTGCATGATTTGCATATGAGTGATGCTTCTTCTATTTCTTGCACATCATGTCATGATTTGAAAAATGAGATTGAGGCTTTGAAGCTAATGCGCGATGATATGAGCGCAAAGTTGGTTGAGCACAATGATATGAGTGCTAGCCTTGAAAAGGAGAATGATCTCTTGCGTACCACATATGCCGAGTGCATTGGGAAGGAGATTCAAATCTTAAGAGATACTCCATGTGATACTTGTAAATCACAAAATGAGGTTTTGCTCCAACTATGCCAGAGTTTAGATGCTAAACTTCTCGATTCATGTAATTCTTCTCACTCCGATGTGCATGTTTCAAATATTTCTTCTTTATCTTCGGAGTTGGGTTCTTCTCATGTTGAGCGTGAGTCTTTAGATGTTAGCACTTGTGCTATTGCTTTGGATGATTCTTCTTTAGCTACTCATGCTATTGACTCCTCCGGTCTTGCCCAAGGGACTTCAAATGGCAAAGGTGTTTCTTGCTCAAATGGTACATCAACCTTGAAAGAAAAGTACCATTGCACCTTTTGCAAGAAAGATGGGCATGTTGTTGAGTTTTGCTTTCGCCGTGTGAAACACGAGCGTTGCATTCGTGCAAAAGCTTTTAGGAACACACATCGTCCTTTCCATGGCATGTGTGGACCTAATGTTGACTCAAAGTCAAGAGATGCTTCTAGTTCTTCATGCAAGTCTCAAAGGACTTCTCACTTGAGCAAGAATGGTACTTCTTCATCTCAAACCGTCTCTCCTGATAGACCACTGTACCATTGCTCTTATTGTGAGAAGGATGAGCATCAAATTGACTTTTGCTTTAGGCGTGCCAAACATATGCCGGTCTCATGCTTCTAAATCTTCAGGAATTCATAGCTTTTCCCATGGCATGAACACTCGAGAATCTAGTATGAGGCATCGCTTTATTGATGGTTTCTATGACTCTTTTCCTTGTGGAGTTGAACGTGCTCGTGGACATGTTTCTAATGCTTCTTGTGTTGGTTCACGACATGGTTCTCATGACGCTTTCAATGGTTCTTCTCATGGTGTTCCCTTTAGAGGTTCTCGTCGTTTTTCTAGTGGTTGCACTCGTTTTTCTTCTCGAGTTGCCATTTCGCGACATGCTTTTAAGGATGATTAAGGTCTTCCAATTCGAACCAAAAATTGCATCATGCTAACCCTCATGATAAATTGAGTACATCTATTAGTCATATGTCCAAGTGTTGGACTCCCAAGTATTTGCTTACTAACCCTTCGGGATCCAAGACTCGGGCATCTCTCTCTTCTCTTGTTTAGGTTGGGGACGCGGGTTGGAGGACATGAGCTTGATTGATCTCGGTCTTTTGCTTGACGTGATTGAGACATGATGGTTCTCCATACTTTTGTACATGGCTTCCAAGCGGCATGCGCTTCATTGTGGCGTCTTCACCTATTTTGTGAGCTTTCCTATACACTCATACCTTCTATATTCATGTATATTTACTTGTGGTATGGGATGCTTGTTCATATGCTCACTTGACCCTCTCGGCATGTATTATTTGCGTATATCTTATAGCATGCTTTTGTTTCTCTCTTGCCCATTGGTTAGCTTTTGAATATTTTACTTTATCCAACCTTGCTACCTTTTTATAAGCTTTTGGCTTTTGATATCTTTTTCATGATTTTATTTCTCTCTTGTCCTAAATTGCCTTTTGCTTTGTACACCTTTGAGTAGCATGTTTTGATGTGGTTTTCTAACCTACCATGCTATGTGAGCTTTCTTGTATCTTAGATCATGCTACCTTGTGTGAACCATACTATATCTTTTCATGATTAGCTAGTGGTTCTCACATGCTTACCCTCATGTAATATGTGCTCTTTTTTGTGTTATTTGTATATCTCTCTACTTTGAGATATGATTACTTGGTCCTCTCATGTTTTGTCATGATTTGCCAATTTGAGATATGCTCCTTATTGCTTTATTTGCACAACTCCTTCTTTGAGTGTTTATTGTTAACCCCTTATCGAGTTTCTCCTTGTCCTCTTTTGGAATGGTTCTAAAGTTGTTTTATCGAGGGGGAGATTAGCTTGAGTTGAGGGGGAGATTGGCTTGGTTTGAGGGGAAGTTGCTGTTTTTCATTGATATTGGAGCTTGTTTTGTGCTTTGGACTTTTGGAGTTGTTGTTTTCCATTGACATTTGGAGCTTGTCTTTTACTTTGGACCTTTGAGATGCTTTTCTTGTAAAATTTGTATCTTAACTTTGCATCGCATCTCATCATGTAACATGTGCGTTGTAGATGATGAGCTTCAATTCTTATGCCTTCTTGTATTTATTGTTGCTATGGTTGAGTTTGAGCTAAGTTGTGTGATTGCTAGTAGCAAACTTTCAAACTTAGGCTTTTCTAGATGGTTGGTATAGTAACATTTTGAGCAAGCTAGCTAAACTTAAAGATGAAAATTGGCTTTTGTGAGTCTTATGATCTATGCATGCCAATGTTTGCTCACCACTTGTATACTTGCTTTTATCCTTGTCAAGACTTGTGTTAAGGCTAGTTGAGAAAATGTCTTGGCTTCGGCAACTTGTTGTTGGGGGATGGTCTTTGCAAATGTTTAGCTCATGATGGGACTTTAGGGGAACAAATGTTTCTTTTGCCAAAAGGCATGCTCTTTTGCTCTTGTGCTTTATTTCTAAAATCAATTTGATCGTTTGTGCTTAATGTGATAAATCCAATACGGTGCCTTGATGCCTCAGGGTGTTTGCCGTAACCAGTCGTGCGACCCTCTGTATGGATAAGAGGTTACTTGAAGATAAAATCCAATACGGTGCCTTGATGCCTCGGGGTGTTTGCCGTACCCAGTCGTGCGACCCTCCGTATGGATAAGGGTTACTTGAGGATAAAAATAACATGAGTAATTGCTTTTGTTCCTAAATCTTATATCTCACTTGTTGATTACTCACTTGATCAAATTGAGTCTTTGTTGCATATGTGAGCGTTTGTCAAAGCACATCTTTCTGAATGTTTGTTGCTTGAGTTGAGATTGCCACTTATTAGTCTTCTTAGATTCACTTAATGCTTGTTTTGCCTTGAATAGGAGTGAATATACATGTGGTGGCAGATTTAATTATGATATAGCAAGTTTGAATCTATCTTGATCAATTCAATCTTCTTGCTTAGCTTGTCTAGCTCTTTGCTTTTGTAATATGCTCTCTATTACGGTCTTTTCATGCGATTATGAGCTCATGCTTTTACACTTCAAGGCTTTGTGCTTGATTCATAGCAATGGTAAATGCTCGTTGACATGATTGTTGAAGCTTGATAGGTTTTCACCTCATGCATTGCATTTTTAGCTCTCTTTTATGTCTTGATGAGTTCATTGCCAAAGGGGGGGAGAGTTTTCAATGAGTGATGCACAAAATGTGATAATATGAATGAATTTAGCTTATGCATTTGTATGAGAGGTAATCATAACTTGAGGGGGAGCAATCATAATTTGAGGGGGAGCATTCCATGTATTTGAGATTTTCTTGAGTCTCCTGTGTTCTTGGCGATGAAATGGTCATGATGAACAATTACTCTAGTTTATGGACCATGAGCCGCTTATATTTGAGATTTTCTCAAGTCTCTTATGTTCTTTGCGATGAAATGGTCATGATGAACAATTACTCTAGTTTATGGACTATGAGCCGCTCTCTTGCCAATTCTTGATGTTTGCGATCCTTTTATGCTAAGTGGCCACTTTCGATTCTTTATTGGTTTTTGGCTATCTTAGTTGTGCTTTATTGGACTCGCATTTTCAATTCCAAATTTATGTGCATTTGATGTTGTCAATGTACTCATCAAGGGGGAGATTGAGAAGCCATGTTGATATGTGCCATGGCTTGGTTTGTGATGAGTAATTGACATTGATTACTTCCTTGTTGAGCTTGGTTGAAAATACATTTTAAGGATCGAGAAAGCAAACCTCCGGACTATCCGATAGGTTACCGGACCATCCGGTACCGGAATATCCGACGTTGTACCGGACCATCCGGTCAATTCGAATTGCTTGAAAGATAGCACTATTTGAGGGGAAGCTTTACATCAAGTGATTACGTTCTGACTTTTTCTTGAGTCTTTTGGGATCTTTGCGTGTATGAGCCGCTTTCTTTGCAACTCTTGGCTTGTGTGATCCTTTGCTACTAGATGGTTGTTTTTTACCTTTTACCTTGGTTTTGGACCATTTAGTTAGCTTCTTTGGTTTTGCATTGCAAGTTCAGATTCATGTGCTTGGTGTTGTTGTCAATGTACTCATCAAGGGGGAGATTGAGGAACCATGTTGAGATGTGCCATGGTTCTCGATGATGATGAGTAATTGACAACCGTGTTGATTTGAGTTGACATGAGGTTTGGGTTGAAATGCGGGACTTTGAGGGTTGCATAAGCATATGCATGATTATGTTTATGGCTAACCGAAGTTGGTGCAGGTAATGGGAAGAATGGAGGAGAAGGAGAAACGTGTTTGCTTGTCTAATGATGTGCAGGTCAATGGAGTCAACTTGATGGTCAACGGCAGGAGGATCGGGAGGACCAAGCGAAGGGTCCCGACGGGCTGGGACCGAGGAGGCTTGGGTCCGGGCGATCGAGAGGCCGGGTGAGGTCAAGGGTGATCCACACCGTACACGTGGCGGACAAGAAGCACAGATGGTTTCGCGGTTTGGCCTCAAAACCATAGAGGTGATGAAGACGGCGTGTTGACCAGGGTCAAGGCGAACGGGAGGCCGAGTCAAGCGAGGTCCCGACGGGCTGGGACGAGGAGACTTGACGGCGAGGTTCGCGGGACGAGGTGACACGCGTCGACATCGAGATGGTTTCCCGGTTTGGCCTCAAAACTGGTGGTGGATGGTTTCTCGGTTTGGCCTCAAAACCGGTGGTCGATGGTTTCCCGATTTGGCCTTAAAACCGGCAGTGATGGTTTCCCGGTTGAGCCTCAAAACCGGTGGTGGACGGTTTCCCGGTTTGGGCCTCAAAACCGGTGGTGGGTGGTTTCCCGGTTTATGCTTCAAAACTGGCGGTGGACGGTTTCCCGGTTTGGGCCTCAAAACCGGTGGTGGAAGTCGCGCTTTGAGAAGCGTGCAAGGCGGTTTCCCGGTTTAGGCCTCAAAACCGGCGGCGACGGATGGAGGTGCATGTGGCACCATCGCGGAGGTAGTTTCGAGGTGAAGCTACGGTGTGAAGGCCCCTACGGCGTTCGGGTGGAGGAGAAAAGTTGGACGGAAACGCCCTTATGGTTGTATGGGTGTGTTGTAGTGTGAGGGGCATTTCCGGGATGTGGAAATGTCCAAGAGGATAAGGTGGAGGGGCAGGTTGGCTGTCCACCTTAGCTTTGTGTGAGCCTTTCATTTGAGTTGTAGGGAGAGGGCTTGAGAGAGAGGAGAGAAGAGAGGGGAGAAGAGAGGAGATGGCTCTTTGATTGACCTTTTTGTCATCTCTAGTTTGTGTGCGCTAGGGAGTGGCTTGATATCTACATCTTTGAGCAATACAAAGTATCAATTCGTCCTCAAAGTGTTCTCCTCATCTTGAATCCCGAATTTCTTATTTTCCCCATTTTCGGAGCTATTTTCGGGTGATTTTCGATTCGCTTTTTGTGATGCGTTTTTGGGCGGATTTCTTGAGGGATCTTGGTGCTAGGATGTGCTAGAATAATCCTTCGTAGGTCCTTGACCGAATCCATGGCACGAGCACCTTCGATTTGAAGATTTGGTGAAGTTTCCCTCTCTTGTTCATCCAAACCCTACCCTTCTTGATAGAATCCAAAATCCGCATGAATTTCTTAGTGTTTTTGGTGTGATTCTTGTTGGATGATGTTCTCCATCTCAAGACGAAGCTATGGTTCAAATTTCGTGATTTTTAGAGGTCGTTTGACCCGGTTTCGAGATTTTTCTTGAGCTTGCGCGCGTGCTGTCCTGACAGGGCCGGATTATCCGGCAAGTTGCCAGAGTATCCGGTTGCCGGAGTGTCCGACAAGTTTTTGGAGTGTCCGGTACTTTCCCAGGTCCGGAGTATCCGATAGTTGGCCGGATTATCCGGTGGGAGGTCTCTGTTTTGACTTTTTCAGATCATCTTTTTGAGTGTGTCTTTGCTTAATTTGCTTCTGCAAGTGTTTGTATCTCTTCCACAATCATTCCTAGGGTCAACACATCACATTCCATGTGTGTGTGATCTTGGTGGTTGTTCTTGAGGTGGGTTGGGATATAGGCCAAGTTCTTGTGAAGAATATTTATCGGCTCCCATTCACCCCCCCCTCTGGTCGCCTTCTCGGTCCATCAAGTTCCTTCCGTGCATTTCAATAAAAAAAGTTCCTTCCGTGAGGCTGGATTGTAGAATAATAATGGGCGTCTGAGCACCTCCTTTCTTAACCTTCCACGATCTCTCTTAATGATCCGTTGACATTATGGCATGCTTTATCTAATGACTAGCGTATTATCGTCTAATTTGATATTATATTCTCCTTTGTTTGAGATCTGGGGAAGCTACAAGTCAGAATTCAATGAAAGGGGACACCACTCCCAAGCCCTCGCAAGTCCCCTCGCTTACTGTCCAAGGTACGTTGATCTCTCTTTGCACAGATCCGTATTGTGGTTTCATACTTGCTTGTCTTGTTTTCCAAAAAGTTTGGTTTCTTGTCAGATTCTTGAAATATGTCATTGTCTAAATGCGTTTTCGATTAGAGTTCTGAAGCTTGTGACTTCTGCTTGAAATTTTCTGATTGAGCCAAATAGATTAGTATTCTCTTATATAAGTACCGTGTTAACCGAGCAAATTGTGTTCTAAAACCAGGAAAAGAGTTACGAGTTGTTGATTGGTCAGGAGCTCGCCAATGAATGGATCTAGTCTGGAAAGATAGAAGAGAACCATTATGAGCTCTGGCAAAATAGCACCCAACCATACCAGTTGCCCATTTAGATTTGTCCCGCCTAACTTTTTCCTAGAGCCACCTAGTTACAATTATGGCTTTCAACAAAGTATTTGATTTCTGTTCATTCATTTGTGGAAAAAAAGATAATACAAAGATGAGAAACAAAGATGAACAATAACTCTACTACTCCCATTTCCATCGCTCACATAAGATCCTAACAAGGGGTTGCTATTGTTGCTAGTAAAATCGACCTCTTCTATAGAACATGAGATTTTTCAGTTCTTGCCACTAAATCCGGAGGCCTCACAACATTTCACATCAACCCGATTTTCTCTTCAGAACCAGCCACGTCTATGGTTCACTCTCTCCAGTTGACCAAAATGCCCTCGCATATGCTTCCGTCTTCTTCCTTCGTCGCGTCGAGATTCGACCGGGCTGACGGGATGTGGCCTGACCACCTCTAGTAAACAAGGGAAGAGCCCGGGGAAGGGGCGGTCAACGTGGCATGGTGAGGATGAACTGCTCGTCGCCGACCTCGCACTAGAGCTGCTAGATATCTGTAGCACGGACTTCTCGGACTCGGCCAGCTCGGACGTCATGAGGCAGTACACTGCGATGTGGAGCTTGGCCATGGCGCCCTCAAGGGAGGGTAGCGCGATGACACTGGTGAACGATGCGCTAGCCTGACTGGGAACAGCAGACCGAGGAGCTTGCACACATGGAGGGGACCTGCTCCCTTTCAGAACGCCAGCCTGCCCTTTGGTCTCCTCCAATGCGTCAGCCTGCCCCATTAGGCGTGCCAACCCAACGACCCAAGCCTTTTTTTTTTTCGAAAATTGAGCAGGAGCACTGCTTTTTCATTTAAGAAGGAGAAGAAATGCATAATCTTATCAGGTACATATATTAATTTACATTACTGAATGAAAACACCAAACTGACATCGCCTGATCCCATGTCATTTCACACTGCTTGCAGATCCTGTACCCCAGTTCCATAGCCTCATCTCCTCCTTGATCGTCCCGAAGACCTGATATGGCTGGCTCGTCACCTGCTGAAACACTCGTCTGTTCCTTTCTTTCCAAAGATTCCATGCGGTGTACATGATTATCGCCGCCTTGTCTCTCTTCTGCCTCGAGGAGTATTCAGACATCCTTTCATTCCACCATTCCATGAACTCCAAGTCTGAACTAATCGGTTTATAAATCTGCTCTTCCCTCCATGTGTTCACCTGTTGCCAAATTTCTTTTGCGTATGGGCAATGTATGCAAATATGGGTGATCGTCTCCGGCTCTTGATCACAGAGTGGGCATGTGGGATTACATGGCCAGTTTCTTTTGATTAATTTTTCTGCAGTTAGCACCTTCTGCTGAATGGCCAGCCACATGAATAACTTGTGCTTTCCTTCAGTTTTAGCCCTCCATAACTGGCACAACGATCCTTGACACTGTATTGCGTAAGCTGACCTTGCCGTGTACTGCCCATTAGCTGTCCATCTCCATGTGATTGTGTCTTCTTGTTCCATTAGCTGGACCTGCTGCACCGCATGCCACAGCTGTATGAACTCTGCAATGGTGTCCGCATCCTGCATCCGCCATAGTCCTCTTGTCCAGTTTTCATCTTGCAACTCCTCCCTTACAGTCCTATTCTTTCGCCATGCGAGTTTGTACAGCCTCGGTGCGATGTCCATTGGCGCCTTGCCATCTAGCCACGAGGATTGCCAAAACTTTGCCTTTTTGCCATTTCCCAGGGTGACCACCGTGCTTATTCTAAACAGCTGTCTGTCCATCGTATCACATGGCAAGATTGTTCCAACCCAAGGCCTGCCTGGATCAGTCCACTCAAACCATAACCCAAGCCTCTTCTCTCCTCCAAAGATCCATTTTTCCAGCTGGATCTGGCCTTGGAGGGCGGATCGAGTTCATCGTCATCATAACAGTTTTCTGCTGTGTTAGTTAAACTTAATGTAGCGGACGAGCCGTTGGCTCGGTGGCAAGGCGCCCGAGTGGCAGCCTGCTCGCCCGAGTTCGATCCCCAGGATCGGCTCGGTGTGTCGCACCGGCCGGGATTTAGTCCCGGGTGTGGAAAAAAAATCCCCTCATCCTCCCCGTTCAAAGCACATGGTAAAGACTCGCGCCGCAGCTCACAACGGCCAGCTGGGTCCCTGTGTATGGATGGGGAGGAGGTTCGGGGATTTTCTCGGCCTACGTAAGAAGGCTCTTCTCCTTAATATAATGCCGTCGGGGGCGGTACTTCCCCTGGCAGGTCGAGTTAAACTTAATGTAACCTATAGGATGAGCGATCAAGAAATTAGAGTAAATCATGACCTTTATCATAATGAAACAGGTATAGGCTTGTTCCTCCTCTACACAAGCTTCTGTGGAAGCAGGAATGGACGGTACAACTACAGGTCGTGATGTATTGGAGGAGAAGCTGCATGATCCAACGGCATCACCAATATCCTCGCCCTATGAGTTTTTGAAAGACATCAGAAACAGTTTTTCCACCGAGCAGGAACTTGGCCGGGGTGGATATGGAGTAGTTTACAAAGTATATATAGAACCATTACATTTTCACTTTCGTCATTCCAGATATTTCTATAAAGGTAATCAATTAAGTGCATACATAAATACTGTGTAGGGAGTCCTTCGGAGCGGCAAAATTATTGCTGTGAAGCAGCTGTTCGACAGCCATCTGGTGAATGATGACGGGTTCCAGAAAGAGGTCACCAATGTTATGGGGATGAAGCACAAAAATATAGTTCAACTTGTAGGTTACTGTACAGAAACAAGATGGGAAGCGATAAAACTACCAAACGGGAATAATGTTATGGCTGAAATACCCAAAAGGTTGCTCTGCTTTGAGTATCTACCCAACAAGAGCCTTGATAAGTATATTTCTGGTATGACTGCAGAACGCACAACGCTTCGTTCCTTTTTTATATAAAAAAAGAAAAAACAATTTGCTTTGTTAGTGCCACGAGCAGAAAAACAGTTCGAGCTGTCAGTTTGTCATTGTTCTGCAGCTTTTATGGAATCAAGAATTTAAGAGAATTGTGCAAACTTTAGTATGAAGAGTATAAGTTCACAAACGTATGGAAGTGCTTTGGCAATGCCAAAAAAAAAACGACCTGTTTTTGTGTTAAGCATTTCCATTCAGTTAACAGTAGTTTGTAATAACTTTTTATGCTCAACTACAGGGAACGTTTCTCTGCTTCGGTTATCTATGCAAAGGGACAAATGAGCTTTGTTAAGCTCGTATTTACAATGACAGTATATTGTTCATTTTTTCAATTTTCGGTTTTCAAAACTTAGGGTTTGCTAGATTGATATTTCAAGCCTAGCAGTACCATGCATCAGTTTATGTTTGCTCTTGTGTTACGGAACTAAGTTTGAGTAATTTTACTAGTTTTTGTAGGACGCTGCTATTTCAAATATAAAGTGTACTCTTCAATGACAATTATTTTTGAGAATTCTCTAGCAATAGCTTCATGTAAAGCATTTCTTTATGAGTTAGAAAAATGGATGAATTTATTATGTATTTGCTCGAAATGATCCAAAGCTTGTCAGTGATCACAGGTGATAGAGCTGGCAACAATAGATCTTTCATTTCTACCCTTGCCAACTGGGTATTGTGGTTACGTTCCACATTTGAAGCCATTAATAATTTTTTTTGGTTATTATTTTTGTTTACAGAAGAGTCTTCTGGCCTCGATTGGAACAAAAGATATGAGACAATTAAGGGAATTTGCAGTGGTCTGCATTTCCTTAACCGCGAATGCCATATTGTTCATCTGGACCTGAAACCTGAAAATATATTAATGGATGCTACAATGAGGCCAAAAAATTGCAGATTTTGGTTTGTCTAAGCTCTTGGGTGCACAGAAATCCCAAACCGTCATCCATGGAAGTGTCGCGGGCTCACTGTAAGCTTTACACTTCACCTATACTTTCTTGGCAGCAGTTGATTGTGCATGCTGTGTCTAAATTTTTAAGTTATTATTATGCAGTGGATACATGGCACCAGAGTACTTGTTGCGAGGCGTAGTCTCCCCCCAGGCAGATATATTCAGTTTTGGTGTCATCATCATAGAGATAATAACAGGTCAGAACTCAGAAGGATTATCCCCTGAATACTGTGTCGTCTCTCCGACACCGGCAATTCAATGCAAACAACAGCCGCACCGGTACTGAAATCTCTCTCCAGCAGTACACCGATAATGTAAGGAGCATCAATCTAATCTAGCTTTGTGTAGCTCCATTTCTATCTCACTAATGCTGATGTTTAGGTTCTTGTGAAATGGAGGAACGTATTTGAAGAAGAACAAAAGTATACATCTCCGAAGATAAATAGCGAACAAGTAAAAGAATTTATCACCATTGCTCTAGAATGTGTGGACCCTGACTCCACAAGAAGGCCAGATATATGTGAAATGTTTGAAAGGCTAACTGGAGAGGTAAGCATTAATTGCAAGCCAAACATAACTAATGATTATATTGGCACTTGTTTGTGTGCTTTCTGAGAACTGAATTCTACGGGTGTACAACGAGGATAAATCTGGACCAATTGTTAGACCTAACTCTTTCCTCTGACCACTGAACTTTTAGAAGTAAATAAAATACATTGATTTCATTTACGGGTCACTGTAACAAATTGCCATGCATGTATCATCTATGATTTGCAGCGTGATGCGGCCATGCATGATCTGTATTTTATACCATGCTCCACTATAAAAAAGGGCTTATAGTGACTCTTCTCAAAACCATTGTAGTGATTTTTTTTTTGAGATCAAAAACCATTGTAATGATGGGAATTAGGCATTTCTGCCACGGCTGCCAATACAGTGGCCCGGGAAGGTCCTACCCATGGCCCGCTCCTGGCATGGGCCTCTAGTGGTGGGTCACCGTACCTTACCGCCGGCCCATGAAAAAGCCCCCATTTCCTCTGGCGATCCACCTTTTAGCCTGCCGCTATAACTAACCATTTCGAGTGGTGTAGCCCGTACTAGAAAGGGAAACTCTAAATCTCGTCGCGTCGCGCGTCCACGGCTCGGCCCAGCTATAGCAGAATTAGAGCGGCAGCCAGCCCACTAAAGCGAAATTATCCAGAATGACGGCGCGGCACGGCGGCGGATGAGGGCGGAGGGGTTAGGGTTCTCGGGTGTCGAGGGGGGATTCTTCTCTCCCCGGCCATAGAAGAGGGGTCCGGGGCGGCGGCCGCGACCCGGCAATGGGCGATGCTCCGGCGAGGCGGCGGTGGCGCCGCCGGAGCCGCGGGCGGTGGGTGGGGTAGGCGGCGGGGGCTTCATGTCGTAGAATTTAGCATGGCGGCGGTTGGCGGGCGGCGGTGGCATGTGCAGGTGGCACGGCGAGGCGGCGTGCCGCCGCCGGCCGCCAAAGGTGGTAGCGGGTGGGGAAAGCGGCGATGCGGCGACGTTGCCATTCACGGCGACGGAGGCGCGTGGGTGAGGGCGCGCCGGGGCGGGGGAGGTTGAAGACGACATGGGATGGGAGTACGTGGCGGCTATTCGCGGGGGTCGCGCGATCCCGCGTCCCGGCGATAACTGCCCCCCTACTAGAAATATTTATTTCTAGCAGTGAGCTAATATGTTGCCCGCCACCAAGTATCGTGTACTCGTTTACCAGTTAATTAGAGACTAAATTCCAAGCAAAATGTTTACTATTTTAGCTATTACAATGCATCATGCGGCTGATCACATTAACTATTATTTTTGGTCTTTAGTTTCCACGTTTGTAACCAATGAAAGATTGACAAACGTGTTGACAAGAACAGTCACCAGGGTCATGAGGCTCCTACATGCTACCCCCTCCGTTTCTTATTATGTGTCGTTCTAGCCAGGTCAAAAATTCTATGTTGACAAATAACATGTTTTTGAGTGGTCTTATGTACTCTCCATTAACTTCCCTTGGCTTTGTCTTAACTGCAGATATGTTGTTGCCAGAAAATGGCGCTCCTCAGCGTCCAGCCACTCGAGCTCCGCTTCAACTTCAAGACACCATACATGCTGTGCCACAGCTCGATGCACCTCACCAACAACACAGATGACGTCGTAGCCTTTAGGATTGTGACCAAGGGTCGGCACAAATACTTCCCTAAGCCTGTCCATGGCCTCGTGCTTCCGAGGTCCATGTACACGGTGTACACTGGAAGTCCACAAATCTGCTGTCAAGCTCACATGTGACTTCAACCCTGCCATGATATCAAGCAACTGATGTCTCTCTTCCTCGTAGACCGCAAGGATATCCGCACGCACACTCTGACGACCAACAACTCTAAACGAAGGATGGCAGTAGCTCATCAACCTTTTCAACTTGGATCATCGGCTTTTCTGAAAGCAATTTCCACGCTGATAAAAAAATTGGCAATTAAGGTTCGACACACTTCTGGGTCAAAAGTGGACTGATCCCCCTCAGCTGACTTGGGCTTTAATGTTTTCAAAAATCTATCCCTGTCCTCCTGAAGAATATCTAGACAGTGATAGCCAACATGACGATTAAGATGGCTAGTCCCTTTTCCTGGTTCGTTGGACAAATGCAGCTTGCAAAACCTACAGATTGCTTTCTCTTTGCCGTCAACTAGTTCTGTTTCAACAAACTCCCAAACCTTGGCACGCCTTTTAGATGATCGACTTGATTGATCAGCTATGTCGCGGCTGTCTCCTATGACCTCGAACATTGATGGAACTCTCTCCATAAGGTAATGCAGCTAGAAAAAGGAGAATAAAACAGTATAAGGTAATTCCTAACAATCTGTCCCCAGGATCCATAATGTAAATGCAGCAGGCAATCAAGGTCTGAATGAAGAACACAGAAAATGATAAATGAAGGTTCATCCACAAGCATGTCACAAAAATCAGTGTTGAAGATATTTAGCATACTGCAAGTGAATTTATCTTAGTCACAGTACATAATACAACAGTGCCGTGATTGTAAAACAATCTGAATACGTCTAAGCATAAGTCTGCAGGAGCATCAGTTCAGACCATCCACAGGTGCAGAAACAATCAAGAATCAAGAACCGGGCAGATCGATCAAGAACAATACACAGGAGCGCAGGAACAATCTAAGAATCAAGCAATACACATGCGGAGTGGATCGGGGTGATGCTCACGTGGTAGTGGAGACGAAGAGGAAGTCGCCGGAGTCGATCCGCTCGCCGTCCGCCTCCTCCCCTTCGCCGCTGATCCGGTCGAGCCGCCTCCTCGCCTTGCGCGGTTGCGCCCTTGCCCGATCTGCTTGCGCCGCCGCCCCTTGTGTAGAGAAGGGAAACGGCGGGAATAGGAGCGGGAGAAGGGCACCGCGACGCCTACGCCGGAGAAGGTCGCCGTCGACGCCGACGTCGACTCGCCTCCCCCGCGTCGCCGCCTCGGCCCCCTGCGCCGTCACGTCCCTCGGCTGTTCACGATCCACGGGTACCCTCGTAGGCTTGCCAAAGGATACGGTCCACGGGCTCGGCCCTTTCTCCTCGCACGGGCCGTATCTTCAATCCGATCCGTTGAAGGGACAGTCCGATCCGGTCCGATCCTTTCCACTCCACAGCCCATATTGATCCTAATACATTCAGCCCAAAGGCCGGGGGCCCTTTCGGCCCTCGGATTCCTCGGCCCACTGTCAGGCCTAGTACACCCTTCGTGTCGCAATGTTGCAGCCACCATAAGACGACAACCGTTTCAACATTAAACTCCAATGTACCATAGCTGGCGACCAGGACAAGCGGCCGGCGGTCGAAGGATCCAGCTCTGCCGATGACTATAACTGTTTGTTCACAGAAGCCCAGAAAATAGGTTGCAAGGTGCACCAGTCGAAACTGTTATTCACTGCAGCACATGAGCTGAGTTTCTTTGACGATGAACATCCTGTTAACCTTCATGAGCAATATAATACTGTTTTCAAATAAATTAAAACAGTTAGACCACTGATAACATACCAGCAAATGAATAATCAAAAACAGTGAACCCGTAGTGGTGGTGAACTAACCATATCAAATTGGACGACAATATCCTTCAACATAGCCTCAAAATTCAATAACAGACTGTCGTACCATATAATCCTCTGAAATATTCTGGACCTTTTCGAATTATTCAAGTACCAAGATATTAATTGCCGTGGATTGTGGCTGTATATTGGATTACAATCTGTCCTCCAAAATTAAGTCAGAACTTAGCTGTGGACGCCCGGGGTTGTCAAATTTTCATAAAATATCCAATGGCATAGCTTACCACTGATTATGTAAGTTTGCATAATAAGAGATGCCGAAACAGATTTCTCTAACAAAACACATTGATGTAGTGAAATTAACATTGTACACAGCTAACCACTTTGCATGAAAGTACGTAGCGCACTACAGAAAAGGAATATCAAGATGGGATTTGATTACATCTCCCTGTAAGCACAATCCCGGCCTGATAGCAATCTTACCTGAGAGTACATGTGTACTGGATGTCATGTGTGCACAAAAAATAAATAAAATAATACAGAAACATTAAATGGAAAAATTAGAATGAACAGCAGTTGAGAACTTACGGTGTCGACAACACAAGAGGGGCACCGAGTTTTCTAGCAAATTCAAGAAATATCTAAGGAAATGATAACAAAATTTCGATGGTTCAAAATACATGTTGCTGCAACCGCCTTATGTTCCTTACATGTTGCAGCAGCAGTAGACAACTCCGGCCATGCCAACACTATTACAGAATCGAATATCACAGATGCGACTTCTCAGACGGGGTAAAAACAACGTCTGTGACAGCACTACCTCAAATGGAGCTTGAGAACCCCCATCTAAAACAACTGACGCCGTCAACTTATGGACTCATCTCAGACTGGGGTTCTCTAGCCCCCATCTGAGGTGAGTGAGGCAAAATCCCTCTGACGGGGCTTGTGCCAACCCATCTGAGATAGAGTGGATAGTTTCAGACGGGGCGAAAGTTGTGGCATAATCTCCCGTCTGCGTATATGCCCATCAGCCGGAGAAAGAGACCACACAAGGGATCGGGTCATAGCCAGAGATGGAAACCGGACAGGGGCCGGTGATGCCACGCGCGTCGACGGAGACGCAACGCTTCGTTGCGCGATGCTGGAAGAATGGCAACCGCGTATCCTCTGTTTCGGCCGCGACGCCTCGATTGCGCCAGGACGAGTCAATTCACGATGCAACTGATGGCATTCCCCTTCGAAGTATGTAAATGGCGACGGCGAACCACGACCCATTACATCCTTCTTTCCCTGTCGTTGGCTTCCACAGCCCCTCCGAGCACCCATGTCGATGCCACGATGAATCACGACCACACGGTGACAACCATTCTAGTTGAAAAAAAATGTTCCCATCACATGGCGACAATGAACCTTGACGACACGGCAACCATGGCGACAATGGCGACGACGAACCACGACATTGTCGTCAACAACACAACCATCAAGACGACGGTGACGGAGTCAGTCGAAGCTGTAGAGAAGTTCATCCAAGAGGTGCGGTGAGCATCGCGAACACCTTTTTGTCGGTCTCGACACTGACTGCGCCTTACTGGGCACATGATGAATGTAAAGAGCGCTACAAAACGGCCGTCATAGAGACTTGTGTCGGTAGCTGTTGCCTGGTGTTCAAGATATATCGCGCCGATGGCATTGTTGGTAGTTCTTATGCGTGTGATTTATTTTCATTAATTCCGCAAGTGCACGGAACTCCATTGTAGCATTTCACCTTAGAGTATTTCAGGGTTATCGTATTTATATTTCCGCAGGGAAGTAGAGCGGGAGGAAGATGAAATAGTAACAAAGTATTGTACTTATTAAGTAAATAACATAGGTACTTAAGACGGGGTAAGGTACATGTTCATATAATGGCACACATCCAAACATCCAAAATAAAAAGGTAAGGGAGAAATTATCTTGGAAGAACAACGAGACAGAGATACAAAGGTTTGCTATATATTTTATCCTGTATTTACTATCCTAGTGTTCCATTCTACAAGTGTATTTACTTTAGCTAAGTTCACATACAAACAAGTCAAGTCATTTCGGGGCACAAAGATGCCATGGCTAATGAACCGATGTTGCTAGTTCACCATGGGAATCTCCCTGCTATTTGAAAACCCTACCTGTCCAACCCGGACGTGGTGGATTACAGAGACCGGTGCAGCTGTCACATATAATCGCGGCTACCATCCTCTGTAGGGTTGGGTGCCAAACATGCATAGGCCAAGCTCTAAGCGCCACGCTTACAACCCGCCTTGATTTCACCAAGCGCGGACACCATCTCCGACGGAGGCACTCTCTCGTACTCTTTAGACACAATCACGAATTCTATAACAAGACTTGCACGCACACTAGCTTAACTAAATAAATAACTTAAATAGAAAAGAAATACAAAAATAAATAAATAAAGATAAAACTAAATAATTAATTAAAAGAATAAATTCTACAAGAGTAAAGATACAAGAACTATACCAAAACTCCGAGAAGACTTCTAGAACCCTGAGAGAGCTCTCACTCTACCCTACTCTACTCTAACTCCCAGAATAACTCTACTTCTACACTAAATGAGTAATGATCACTTGGATGTGATGTGGTGCGAGTTGTTCCTCCGGCCACCGGTGCTATTTATAGCCTCCTTAGAACGGTGGGGTACATATACTGCGAGGTGGCTTGGCGGGGCCGCCAAGCCTGGCTGGCCGGCCAAGTAGGGTGGCCAGCCGGTCGTCCCTTGTGGCGGTTGGCCACCGCCTCTTGCATCGACGCTCCTGATCACTCCCTGAAGGCGGTCTGAAGGTCGGTTGCTTGCTGGGGTTGGCAGAAATGCAGTGAGGGCCAAGTTAAGGCCCAAATGGCCCACCTCTGGTAAGTTGACTCAAATCCGCTGGGCTGGGCCTAAATTATGCATTGTGGGCCAGTTTACAGCCCACTGGAGGAAGCCTGGGGCCAATGGCCACCAGATGGGGCCGACCGGCCAGGATTTTCTCCTGATTGGGCCCACTTTCTTCCATTATCCACTCCTGCATCCAAAAGTCATCAAAACTCGTGGAACTTTGTTAATATAAACTAATATGCATGGAATCTTGGTAAACAACTATTTATTTACTGGTATGTTGGAGGTCATTTCATGCTTTAATGACCGTCAACAGGCATCACCGTCATCCTGAAGGAATTCCTGGCATGCCCTCACTGCAAATTGATTGGGGCAGAAAGGTTTGAAGACGTCGCCAGGTTATTCAGTGACTATGGCTCTGGGTCAAAAACGCGGTTGATGTGCAGAAGATCAAAATAAGGATGGCTACGGGGTTAAGCGCTTCAAGCCATCGCTCAAGAAGTTAGTGAAAGAGCTATTGGGAACAGATATGGACAAGGGGAATAAAAAGCTTCACTTAAGTTGGGGTCGGATGGAGTTGACATCGGATCATGCCGTGTACGCCGCCATCGACGCTTTCACCTATGTGCACTTGCCAAGCCGATGGGAATCAAGACAGAGATAGTTTAGGTTTTTATTTAATCATTTTTTACCCCACCGAGTCGTTGGCCTGACTATAACCCTAATGATAGAGAAGGCCAAGGCGATGACTGCGGCTACAGCCTTCCAGGCTGGTCAGCCGACTAAAGAACCATATGTTGCTCCCTCTCGGTCCTCTAATCTGAGAGCGGCAGAATCGAGAACACCAGCTGCGCCAGCAACCAAGATGATCTCCTCCCCGACGTGATGAACCACCAGCACGGAGATCTGCTACTCAAAGAGAAGTCCAACACCCCGAAGCTTGTCCGAGTGCCCTTATACGGCTTCACTACCCGGACGGTCACCGACCTAGAGCAAGGGACGGAGGACGGTGTTCACCGCCTAGGCGGCCCAATCATGAGCGCATCACCTACCCCCGGAGGCTGGGCAACCAAGCACCTGCAGGCGGAGGCGGAGGCAATCAAAGTGATGATGATGGGGATGACGACCGCAACTGGCGCCACCGAGCTAACCGGGATATAAATCTTAAACTTTCAAAATTTATATTTTTAGATTTTATCAAGGTAATAGGATGATAGAAATCATTTCAGCATATCTCAGAAAGTCATAATTATTAGGCCATCTTACCATGTAATAGTTGATCTATTAAAATTTGGGGAAATGAAGTCTCATGTCCAGTATATCTAAAGTTTTGACACAATTAAACTGAACATAGGGTGCTTTAGTTTTCACAAATTGTCACCTTGGTCATGAACTCTGAAAATCTAAACATAATTCCACCGGCCATGTATATGTTACCTAACATATGTCTACACCCATTTAGCAGGAATTTTCGCACCATATGAATGGTTGAGCTTTTTGTACATTAAAAAGTTTGCAGGAATCATATTTGGTTTCAACTTCAACCCAAATGACAATAATTTTACGTCCGATGTGCGAAGGGTTCGACCAGCTCAAGATAAAACAATCCACATTAATTGGCCCTTGTCAGTCTACAATTTGATATTACAACATGTCCCCATGAGATATTATGTTAGTAGTTGTTATAATGCTGTATTAATTTATATTTAGTTTAGAGATATGTAGCTGGATAGAAGAAGTAAGGATATACTCAACCTCTACATTAGGTCTGATTTTGTTCCCCATATTTCATTTTGTCAAATCTCACCTCATTGGTGTTGATGCATATGTTGGGACTGATGTGGACTTCCAGATACGAGATGTGGTACGTAATATCGAATATCCTAAATTAATATTGCTTCGATCGATGCATTCAGAAGCATATGTGTTTGCACTAAGCTCCGTTACCTTTTATTGGATCAGATGATACCGGGACATCCAGATTATTTATTCCAAATACATGTTCATCCAACAAAGACATGGTACACATATTTCTTTTTGTTCCTTTTATATTTAGTGGATATAACTCAAACCTGTTTATTTTGGATGAAAATCATAAATAATGGACGTGGGAAATGTTTTGATAATTTTCTACTCTCATGATTTAGGATTGTTGCCTACCATTGGTTCGGCGGAACGCAAATATGGGATTATCAAAGAGAGGCAAGTAACCACATCTCACCTGGCGGTATATACGCACAATTTATGCGTCTATTCAGTTTAGAAGGAAAACGAAAATGGATCTATATGTCGCCAGTGTGTCATCGTCAGCTAGCTGGACTTCTGCAGGGACGCGGGTCACCGCTGCTGCTTAAGTTGACTTAGGATGAGACGGCCAGCCACCGCTGCTGGTTGCTTGTGTTTGAGGACCCAAACGGCGAACCAGGCAGCCACCGTAGTTTTTTTTTTGTTTTGTTTTTTTTTTTATGGGAAACCACCGTAGGTAGGCTGCCCTCCAGACATCATACGGCCCGCATTGAAACCCTTGGCCCAACTCAGACCCGTTGTAGTGTCGTACGGCCCCTGCAGCTGCATGCTGCGCGACAGCCTCAGGTAGGTGACAAACAGCGAGGGACCAACGCAACGGTACGAAAGAAACAACCGACGGACGAGACGGCCGCCAGGCTAATAGCTAGCATAGGGACAGGGAGCTAAGAAAGACACCATCTATCGGCGATGGAGCCGGCACAGGGACGTTGCCATCTATCGGCCACCCCGTATATGTACGTCCTGCATGCATGCAGCGCAGCGACGGGCGGCCGTCACAGGTCGCCTGGAATAATTTGGCACCCGTCGAATCCGATCCGATCCTCGAACGTACATGGGGCTGTGCCGTGCTGGAAGCGGCGGACGTGCTTCAGTCTCCTTTGGATCAAATGAACCATGGAGTTAAGCCGTCCATGCACGCAATTGCTCCATCTCCCTTTCCTTGCCATGCATCTTCTGTCAGCCCAAATGAGACGGCCGTTCCGGCTTTAGCTCCTCATTTAGGATCTTTGTGCAAGTACTAATTAAGACATGCTCACATATTTTTCCGCAGGAAAGGGTGCACTTGTCTGGATTATCGGCTCTGTCTGAAACTTCTGCAGCAGTATTTATTCCACGAAGGCAATGGTTCGTGGCCGGATAGCGCGATGGTAACATAAAAGTGTTCAGTGACGAGACGATGCACAAAGTCAAAACTTTCAGTGCACATCGCAATTCGGTCGATTCTCTTGACTTCCATCCAAGTGAGCCTTATGTGCTGTCAGCATCTTTTAATGATGAATCGGTTAAGATGTGGAACTGGGAGATGGACTGGGAGTGTGTCAGAACAATATTTGACGTGGCATCACTTGAAGTCAAGTTTAATCCAAAGGATGCAGATTACTTTGCTTGTGTTAGCTACCCCGGTGTCAAGGTACACTAATACAAGATTGCATTTTCCCCCTATGCTTCTTGATAGGCGAAGCTCAGATGTTAACATAATTTCGTTAACTGTGTCAGATTTGGAATATTGCTTCTCCAGGCAGTGGCGGCGTCAAATTCTCTTTCGGGAGTTATGAAGTATATTGTCTTGATTACTTATCTCATGGCGACGAGCTCTACCTGATCGCTGGTAACGATGATGGTTCAGTCGAGGTAAGGCATCGTGATGACAGATCGAGTACGCCCAGCCTTAATGTTGCAAATGGAATAATTATGCGATGCATTTTATTTGTTAATGACTCAGATATGGGACTGGCAGAGCCGGAGTTGTCTCAAAGCACTCAAAGAACATACAGAATGGGTTAAAACTATCCGTGCCCACATCCCGATCTTCCATTATTCATCACTGGTTCAGAAGACGGGACAGTTTGCCTGTGGAGCACCGCTACCTTCGAGTAAGCACATACAACCATGTAATTAAGCTTGCATTTTTCAATTCACACTTCGTAGTTAGCAGCCCCACGTCATCAACTTCTAACTTGTAAGTTTTCAAGAGCTTTTCCTATCAACACTGCCATGGACGAACAGTTTCAATAGAACTCAAGCCGCTCAAGTATATCTACAACGCTCTTTGGGCTAATTTTTAAAAATTTGAATTGGAGTACAGTGGTCACACATCCAGTAATTATGCTCCAATTTTATTCACATGAGTATATAAAACCGTCATGCCCTGGTACACATATAATACACTATGACAGAAAGCCCCTACAGCGGTGGACCGTACTGTAGCGGCGGATCCTCTCGTCCGCCGCTACGCAAACGTCGCTACAAACCGATGTTTGTAGCGGCGGTTGCCACCACCCGCCTCTAAAATGCATGTGTAGCGGCCGGCACTACTACCTACCCACCGCTACAGAGATATGTTCAGCGGCGGCGGTCGACCCCTAGCCCGCCGCTACAGGCACTATTTCCAGCGGCGGATGACCCCATAACCCACCGTTGTTCTTGATTCTCATAAATAAATTAAAAAAGGATGGTTTGAGTAGCAGCCCTGAGCTTGCAACAGTCAATGTTTCAATGAAGCATCTATCACAATTCACAAATAAAACAACATCACACTGCTTTAGTCATTTCCCTCACATTACCAATAGAGCATACAAGAATAGAAGAAAAAGAGCATGAAACGGAATACCACTAATCAGAATCAGCAAAATCAAACGCCACTAAATGACAGGCAGGCAATTGAAACAACAATAGAAGAAGAAACAAAAAGGCGAAGTCGAGGCGGCGCCGCCGTCGCCATATTCGACGGTCCCACCTCAGAGCAGCACCGCCCCGTCCTCCACGCATGCCATCAGATCTAGACAGGCATGGCCTGGATTCCGCCGCAACCCGCCACTTTCGTGGTCCGTGCGCCGCCATCGAAGTCGAGGTGGCTCCACGCGCCATCAGATCTAGACCAGAACGACCTGGATCCCATCGCCGTCGTGGTCCGCGCGCCGCCGTCATCGAAGTCGAGGTGGCTCCACGCGCGCCATCAGATCTAGACCGGCATGGCCTGGATCCCGCCGCACCCCGGCGTCGAAGTCGAGGTGGCTCCGCGTGCGCCATTAGCTCTAGACCGGCACGGACTGGATCCTGCCGCGCCCCGCCGCCGTCGTGGTCCACGCGCCGCCTTCGTCGCAGTAGAGGTTCGTCGTCGAAGTCGTGGTGGCTCCACCGTGCCGTCAGATCTAAACCGACGAGGGCTGGATCCCGACGCAACCTGCCGCCATGGTCGAGCAACGAGCTCGTTTCACCGCCGCCGCTACCGGGTAGCCGTTGCGCCTCCTTGGTTGGGTCCCGTCGCTACATCTGGGACCAGGCCCCGCCACCGAGCTCATGTGGTGAGCTGAGAGAGGAGAGGGAGGCTGCGATGAGGAGGGCGGTGAGGGAGCCGACGCTGCTTCTTAGAGGGAGCTGCTGCTGCGGTGGGAGAGAGAGAGGATAGGAGAGGAGATGTGGGGGGCGGCGGTGGGAGAGAGAGAGAGAGAGAGAGAGAGAGAGAGAGAGAGAGAGAGAGAGAGAGAGAGGAGAGAGAGAGAGAGAGAGAGAGAGAGAGAGAGAGGACAGGCTTGGTTTAGGGTTGGAGGTGGACGGGGGCCCTTTAAATAGAGTCATTCATGGGCCGTCTAGATGGGCTTAACGTGGACGGACCAGGCGGCCTGATAAGGCCCAGTACCATTGCGGCGCCTTTTTACATATTTGACAAGTCATAAAATACATGTACTTTTTTTAATATGAGTTTCAATTTTTCTAAATTTATTTACTATTTACTATAATTTAAAAAAATTTGTGTGTTTATCAAAAGTAATTTCTAATTGAACTATATGTACATCAAAAATGATGAAAAGAATTGTACAACAAACATATTCAGGCTGATATGCCCTAATATAGGACATTCCTAACATAGTCATGAAAAAAATCAATCCTTTTCTATGGATAATCCAATCTTTCTATCTCAAAGGTATCACAAGATTAATTGTAAAAAATCTAAATTAGGTCAGACAATTCTACAAGTTGGCATAGTAACATATTTTGGGTATATTAGATTTCTATAAAAATTTCAAATGATTTGACTAAAATGAGAATATACATTGTTCACAAATGGATACATCACTCTTATAGTTTCATATAACGTAAGTCAAACATTAAAGTTTACACAAATGAAACACTTTTCGAACACGTATGAGTCATAAATTTAGACAGAAGCTTACAATTACCTTAATATGAGAAAATATGATGTAACATTAGCAATTGTTATGAAAAAGTTATATGAAAATATTTATCTTAATAATATAAATTTTGAAGAAAAAAATCATATAAAAAAGTAAAATAGATTGCAGTAAACATACAAACATATATTATTACTTGAGAGAGCATGATTTTAGGAAAAATCAGAAACAAGAATCAGCAAGTTTGGAGCATGTACGAGGGAGAAATACCAATTACAAATTTTTGTTCAGGATTAAAAAAAAGATGAACTTTGTTGGTGTTCTTCAGCAACTATTTTTAGCGATGAACCGCGGTGTGAACCGTCACTAAAAATAAGATGAGAATTTTTAGCGACGGTCCAAAAAGTAACCCGGCGTTAAAGATAAGATGACTATTTTTAGCGACAGACCACCTTATGGTCTGCCGCTAAAAACCTTGTGACCATTTTTAGCGGCGGATTTTGTTTGAACCGCCACTATTGTTAAAAGGTTAGCTGAATTGTATAGTGATAACTGAAATGTTCCAGTCAGCCTGTTAGAAGCAATATCATATTGTACAAAAGTGACATGATTGATGGGTTAAATTAACTATATGGAATTATTTTGCCCACTAAGATATTTTCTACAGGTACAGTTTGAATTATTAAAGCTTTCTTCATAACTTTTCAGGCTTGAGGGTAAACTGAACTGTTGGCCTCGGACGTGTTAATGCTATGGCTTGTTTGAAAGGATCAAACAGGTACGAACTATAGCCTTGTATTTTGTTCAGTAATTTAAAATATCTTGCTTTTCTATGATTTTTCTTTACATGAATAATCATCATGCTACACAGCTACAGTCTTGATTATGTAGACAATCTGTGTTCCGTGCATATACTTTGACCTGATAACCGTAAATAAGGGGGACAACATGGGCTATATAGCAGAATTGCTTAAACTTGTGCCATAGTGTTTTGAGTTGCCTTTTCTCTTTCCCACGCCACAATTTATTTACTGAACCATATCTGTGAAATGTTGTAGGATTGCTATTGGGCATGAAAGAGGATTAGCATATGAGAAATTTAGCACGAACGTCCAGGACTCCAATTGCATTTTGGTACCATGAAAAAGGCCATAGCATTAAGACAACGATCCTCAAACTGATGATGCAAAGTGCATGATGCAAGTGCAGGCAGATAAAAGCACACTACTCGATAAAAACTTTGAATGAGTTGTGCTTCTCTTTCGTTAGTACAGGGCTAAAGGCACTGAAAAAAAACCAGGTCTACCGGTCAGTTCTCCAAATTTTATAGTGTCAGAAATCCTCTGTTTTTGTTTTGTAAGAGGAATTAAATAGGGCCTGTATATACATTGCCTAGGCATTCTAGGAGATAAAAATGCCTGAATTTTCAACCATCAGATCTTGCTTTTGTGGATAAGATTTAGTCTCATATGGTAGAGAACATAAATTCAGGCTTTTAAAGGATCCTAACACCTGATTTTTATTTACACCATCTATAGTCTATACGCAAGATTTACACCGAAATAATCACTGTAAATCTAGTATACAATGGGTGTAACTTTACTATATATTGGTTGTGACTCAACGTGAGAAAAAAATTCAGGTATTTCAGACTTAAAAATACCTGAATTTTATTTTCTTACCCACTCATCCATGCAACTTATGAAGATATGTTGGAAAGAAAATATAGGCGCTAGAAAGCAACGGAATGCCTGGGCAAATTTTAGCAATCCTCTTTTAATTATGGCTACCTGTTCCATGCATATTCATCCTACACGCGTCGTTCTACCTGTCTTCTATCGCTCTAGTTGTCAGTAGTATATAAGAGCGTCCTCAATGGTGGAGTTAGCCAAGAGGTAGTAGCCATCTCTTAGAGAGTGTAAATGAGGGGTGGGTCCTATCATTTTGCTTAGAGACTAGCTCTTGAAGAAGAGTTAGCAGCCTTCTCTCTCCTTTTTCTCAAATAAACAATTTTAAGAGTCAGCTAAGAGTTAGCCATTAAAGACGCTCTAAGCAGGGTCAAGGCTGACCATGGGAGTGATTCACTGGAATGGTCGTACTTGAAGCAATCCAACGAACACAAAATCTCTCGTACTCTAAGTTTATATACACACATGGAACTTCCGAAACTTCTGACAAAAAGAACAGAGAAAATCAGAGCACAACAAAAGGGAAGCTTGGCAAAGAGCCTAGGTATAGAAAGCTGAGCAGCAACTTCTGTCGAGGCTATGCAGCGTCGCCTGAGGAGAAAGCAGCCGAGAAGCAACTTCAGGCCAGCAGTGACAACCATCACGTCTACGGAGTATTGGAAGGACCGAAGGAGATGTTGTTCAACGTTGGACACCGTAGGACTGTACGAGAATCCATCTGCAGCATGTTTCGGTCGCAACTGTTAGTCTGTGAATTCTAACTTTGTCTTCTTCTCTAGTCTCACCATCTATGGTGTTCACGCTGTGACTGCGGCAGGATGTCAGAGTAATTTTTTTGTTTGCAATTATCAGAGTCTATTTAGTAGATTAGATTACATATCTAGGATTGTTATATGTACCATATTAGGTGTCTTGCCTTTCAAGTTATATATACCCGTTGAGAGACTTAATGCAATACAACTCATGTAATATATTCCTCTTACATGATATCACAAGTTTATGTTACAAATACCTATCTTTCCGCTGCAAATCACGCACCGGACCCGGGGACGGCGTCTTTGTTTCGCGAGCGGATCCTGTTGATACGCCGCTACCATTGTAGTTTATCATTGTCAGCTGTTCTGCGCGTCGCTTCGATCCGTCGGGGCACCTGCAGGCCCATGGGTCTCCTGCATCCCGCCGTGAGGATGACGCCGCTGTGGCATATATGGCGTCTCCTTGGGAGTGGCGTGGAGCCATGCTTTCCCTAATTTCATTGTGTCAGATACAGGCCCCACTACTCTCCCTAATTTCATTGTGTCAGATACTCTTCGTGTTGTGTCATAACACACATTAAGCAACCAAAAAAAAAAAGTTACGAGTACCTGTACCACGCATATTCGCCCTAGACGTGTGTTCCACCTGTCTCTCATCGCCCTAGCTATCGGTACTATAATCATGGTGATTACTGTAAAACTCCTCAGAAAAGAAAGTCTGTTGAATATACCACGGTTACTTGGCACAGAGTGGTGCGTGTTTTGAGGAAGAAGTAAGAAGAGAGGAAGGAGCATGAACAGAGCAGCCTCCATCAGCATCGTACTTCCCTTCCTAATAGCACGGACTAAGCGGCCGTCAGGCGGACATGCCATTCTCGACGGCGACTCTGGCAGCTGACACCACGGCAGGCACTAGTGCGTATGTCATTCTCGACAACGGCATGCCCGCTGGCCAGCGACTTTTAGCGTAATCAACCCGAAAGCTGCAAATGCCGCCCCTCAAACATGAGTGTTAACCTCAGCTGTGATTTAACTCTATCTCCAGCTTCAGATTAATTCCATACTGAGGGGATGCGCTTCGTCAAACGACCACCAGATGCTGCCAAGCAGTTGGACAGTGAATGCGACTGCCCGCTGCAGTGTTCCGCACCTCGAACCACGTCCTTGGCTGCAACATCAGCTCGCGGCACCGTAAAACTGGGGTTGCACGCTGCTAGCCTGTTCGCAGCGAGTTGCATGAATATCATTTAATTTGTTCCTCTTTTGTTCTCAGCAGAGCAGGTAAAAGCTGTAGTCACGAACAGATCTCACTACTAAAAGTCACATAGATGCATACATTGAAATGCACAGCTCCCTGATTAGCATGCAAAAGGTTGTGATTATTACTCCTCGCAAGCTTTGGTCTGACCAAATAGAAGAGTTCACTCCTATGGATGTACTATTTTTGGTGATGATAACTTATTTGTGCCAATCAACCGTGGGCGACAGGATTGAAACACACACTAGCATTTTGTTTGTTTTTCTCTTTTGAGGTAGGAAGTACAGTGTGTTGCCTCTCATCAGTACAAACAAGTAAAGGGTAAGCTCTACTAGATAGCTATGGCATCTTCGAGCACCATAGATTTCAAGCGCTTGCATCAGCAGATTAAACCGATTGGGAAAGTCAATGTTCAGTGCCCAATCACGTGGACGTGAAGCATCGCCAGCTCATTTTCTGGATCTGAGTAGGGTTCACACCCTAGCTGGAAATATAAAATTTCGACAATATGAGAGCATGGTTGGCCTTGTAAGCCAGAGGTTGGACCGGAGATTAATTTCAGCTTTGGGTACCCCAAACACTAAGAGTTTTCTATTTTTTAAGAGAACACTTACTTTCCGGTTTAAAGAACTCCAAATTTGATTGGCATCTTAGATTCCTAATTCAAAGATCTAGCATTGTCTTAATTTCTCCTTGATGAAACAAAGCATAATAGGGTTGTAATGGAAGTATGGTGCTGGATGATCCTTTTTTAACCTTCGACGAATCTCTCTTAGATAAAGAAAACTTTTTATTTCGAGGTGAAATAGCGTTTCGGCCTCTGCACAACCAGGATTCATGCAGTCTGTACATGTCAAACACCAAGGTGAGCCGATACAAACCTAAGAAAACAAGAAAACATATATCATCTAGCACAACACCTAAATCAAAGCCTACGGTGTCAATTAGTCTGTTCTTGCAGCAATAAGTCTTCAAAGAAGCTATTGTCGCCGCTTAAACAACACTTGCTCATAGACCCAAACTCCAGCGGCAAGGGTGTGCGGAGGCTCGACACCTTCCTGCGCACCACACGTGACGCTTTCGCTCCACTGAAGTCATGCCCTCCAAGAAAAATCAGATTGTGAGGAGGTGGAGCACCTCCTCGCGCCCCACGGATCTCTTTTAGTGATCCGTTGACGTTACGACATAGTATATCTAATGGCAAGTGTATTAACGTTTTGATATTATATTCTCCTTTGTTTAGGTCTCGGGAAGCTACTAATCATACTCTCGCAACTTTACCTACGGCGGAGTTGGGTTTTTTGGGGTTGATAGAGGAAAGAAAGTCGGCAGATAAGTCGCCCTTACTGCATGATATAATAGAAGAGGGCAGCAGTCCGAAGCCCTCGCGAGTCTAGATCCGAACCCCTGCTTGCTTTCCAAGGTACGTCGATCTCTCTTTGCTGCTGGACCTTTGCAGATCTGGATTTTGGTTTCATACTCGCTTGTCTTGTTTTCCAAGAAGTTTGGTTTCTTGTCAGATTCTTGAAGAATGTCATTGTCAAAATACGTGTTCCATTAGAGTGCTGAAGTTTGTGACTTCTGCTTCAAATTTTCTGATCCAAACAAATAGATTAATATTCTCATATATAAGTACGGTAGCCGAGCAAATTGTGTTCCAAAACCAGGGAAACAGTTAACGAGTTGTTTGATTGGTCAGGAGCTCGCCGAATGGACCTATAGCTAGGAAAGATAGCAGCGAAGCATTATGATCTCTGGTAGATCCCGCCTAACTTTTTCCTAGAGCAAACTAGTTACAATTGCGGCTGTCCTCATAAAAGTATTTGATTTCTGTTCATTCATTTGTTGAAATAGAGAGATATACAAAGATGAGAAGAAAAAAAGACGAACAATAGCTCTACTACTCACATAAGATCCTAACAAGGGATTGGTATTGTTACTAGTAAAGTAGACCTCTTCTAACTATGAGAACATGAGATTTTTCAGTTCTTGCCACTATATCCGGAGGCCTGAGAACATTTGACATCAAATCCGTACTACTAAGCCTTTGGAACGAGCCACTCAATCAATCCATTTTTATCTTCAGAACCAGCCACGTCTATGGTTCACTTTCCAGCTGACCAAAAATGCCCTCGCATATTTTTCCGTCTTCTTCCTCCGCCGCCGTCGACCCGGGCAGTCATCGTGGCTAGGAACAGCAGACCGAGGAGCAGAGCTCGCGCACATGGAGGGCACCTGGTCCCTTCAGCACGCCGGCCTTCTCTTTTGTCTCCTCCAATGCGTCATCCTGCCCCATTCGCCGTGCCCGCTCAACGGCCCAAGCACGCTACTGGCCGAACTTCCTCTTCCGCCAGCCTCTTCTCTCCTCCAAAGATCCATTTTTCCCGCAGGGTCTGGCCTTGGACGGGCCGATCGAGTTCATCGTCATCATAACAATTTTCTGCTGTGTTAGTTAAACTTAATATAGCCTATAGGATGAGTAGATCAACAAAATTATAGTAAATCATGACCTTTATCATAATGAAAACAGGTATAGGCTTGTTCCTTCTCTACACAAGCTTCTGTGGAAGCACGAATGGACGGTACAGCTACAGACCGTGATGTATTGGAGCAGAAGCTGAATGATCCAACAGCACTACCAACATATTTGCCTTTGGATTTTTTGAAAGACATTACATGCAATTTTTCCAGTGAGCAAGAACTAGGGAAGGGTGGATATGGAGTAGTTTACAAGGTATAACCATTACAGTTTCACTTATTCTTTTCAGATAATCTTTTTTTTTTTTGCAACGAATTCTTTCCATGATCAATCAAATACATTACCGAAATAATGTGCAGGGAGTCCTTCGAAGCGGACAAGTTATTGCTGTGAAGAAACTGTATGAGATGCATCTGGTGGATGATGACCAGTTCCAGAAAGAGGTCACCAATGTTATGAGGATCAAGCACGAAAATATAGTTCAACTTGTAGGTTACTGTGCAGAATCAAGGTGGGAAACAGCAATGCTACCGAACGGGAGGGATGTTATGGCGCAAATACCAACAAGGTTGCTCTGCTTCGAGTATCTAACCAACAAGAGCCTTGATAAGCATATTTCTGGTATGACTGCAGAACGCATACCGCTTTATTCCTTTTTATTTTTAAGAAAACAACAATTTTGCTTTGTTAGTGCCATGAGCAGCATAACAGTTCGAGCTGTCACTCTGTGATTGTTCTGCAGCTTTGATGGAATCACGAATTTAAGTTATGGAAGTGCTTTGGCAATGCCCAAAAAAAAGCACTAGGCTTTTTTTTTTTTTGATTAAGCATTTCCATTCAGTTAACACTAGTTTATAGTTACTTTTTATGATCAACAACGGGGAACATTTCTCTAATCTGGTTATCACTGCAAAGGGACAAAGGTGCTTATTTAAGCTTATATTAACCATGACAGTTAAAATTCATTTTTTTTAGATTTTGATGTTCTAAATTTTGCGTTTGTTAGATTGATATTGTTCTCCTGTTGCGGAACTAAGTTTGAGTAGCTTTACTAGTTTTTGCAGGACGTTGCTATTTCAAATCCAAAGAATGTTATTTAAATGACATAGTTATTCTTGAACATCACCTCTTTATGTGGAGGTCACCACTATCGTTAGAAAAATGAATGAATTTATCTATTAACTTAATATTTGACCAAGATACAGAGGCAATACGTTTGCTCTCAAGGGCTATAAATTACCACAATAATTGGAGAAAAGATAAAAAAATACCCCACTAAAAATAAGCCCAAAGTACACTTCACATTTTTAAAAAATTACTCACAACCATCATTACAAAAAACAAAATTCCAAAATGCCCTCCATGAGTTATAAAAATCCCGCTGCCATTATTAAAGAAATGGTCCAAAATATCTTCACATGTTAAAAATTACCCATTAGTGTCTTTATTAAAATAGAGCAACACAATAGGCACGACCACATTGTTCCGACTGGCCTCCGACCAGAGCATCTGACGGCCAGCAGTGAAGAATGAAAACTGCAGCAATCAGAAGATACGTAGATCATCGCAGTCAGAAGAGAGTCTAACCATGTGATGAGTTGGATCTACAGCATTTACCATTAAAATAACTGTAAAAATGACATTCACCTGCTTTAAAAATCACCCAACATGAAATTATGAAAAAAAAAGTCCAAGATAAAAATATTTACATTTATAAATGATACACTATTGTTACTAGAACAATCAATGGGAAATAATTGGGATAGAAAAAAAATAACACTATAGGTACTATAGTGTTATAATGAGACATTCAACATAAAACAATACTAGGTGGGCAGGCACGCTCCGCCGCGCCCACACGGTACTATCAAACACTTAAAAATTAGTTATAGTGTCAGTTTTGTTTTGAACAACTCATCAACAACAACAACAACAACAACATAGCCTTTTGTCCCAAGCAAGTTGGGGTAGGCTAGAGATGAAACCCACAAGAAGCAAAGCTAAGACAAGCACAAAAGAGGCACCAGGCAAAAGGTGGAAAAGGAGATGAAAAGGAGAAGAAAAAGAAAGAGATCATGGTTCAGGCACGTTGATTGCGGATCTCCAAGCGCTCCTATCCATAGCTAACTCCTTGGAGATATTCCACTCCTTCAAGTCTCTCTTAACCGACTCGTCCCAAGTCAGGGTAGGTCTACCTCTACCTCTCTTTATATTATTGGCTCGCTTTAGAACCCCCATACGCACCGCCGCCTCGGGGGGCCTCCGCTGGACGTGTCCAAACCATCTTAGCCGATGTTGCACCAATTTTTCCTCAAATTGGTGCCACCCCTACTTGTCCGGATACTTCATTCCGGACACGATCCCTTCGTGTATGCCCGCAGAACCAACGCAACATACGCATCTCTGCTACACTTAACTGCTGGACATGCCGCCTTTTTGTAGGCCAACATTCAGCACCGTATAGCATCGCCGGACGAATCGCCGTCCTATAGAACTTACCTTTTAGCTTTTGTGGCACCCTCTTGTCACAGAGGACGCCAGAAGCTTGGCGCCATTTCAACCAGCCGGCTGAAATTCTATGTCTCACATCTTCGTCGATGTCGCCGTCCTTTTGTAGCATCGACCCTAAGTATCGAAAAGTATCCTTCTTGGCTACCACTAGCCCGTCGAGACTAACGTCTCCATCCTCATGCCTAGTCGCGCTGAACTCGCACCTCATAACTAACTATAATCTTTTATAAGCATTTCTATGCAAGTGCTTAAAGAATAATACATGAGCAGCAGGTCGTTTGCATCTTTTTTTAGTTGACACTCGCACAAGAAAGATGCCAGTAAGTACATGTCATGAAATTTGTTGGTTGAAAAATATTTAGAGGTGAACACTAACGATTTTGGCCAGTTTGCCTTGTTATTGTTATTCTGAATCAACAATGTAAAATAGTCTTTGGTGGGCCAGCAAGTCAATGAAGTAACCTTTATCGCTGGGTACATGTAGCCAAATTTCAGTCTTTATGTGTGCAAGTAGCCATTTTCATCTGGGCAGCAGAACATGAAATGAGCGTAGCTTTGGAAAGATGATCGCTCCTCTCAAGCTCCGTCTCCCGAGACGGGCCAAGGCTGCGACCGGATGCGTGGTGGCCCGCGGATGATCCCCGTCCCACAGCCGCAGGTCGAGGGCAGGTGCGACATAGGTCACCCCTGGCCCCGTGTCTCGGAAGTGGGGCGCTCCTGGCGCGGCACGGGTCATAGGTCCTCCCCGGTCAACCGGGGATCGTTTTCCATCGGAGGTACTACCCCGTGGAGATGTAACGGAAGCAGGCAGGCAGTAAGACCAGTGGCGGAGTCAGGATCAAATATCCCCGTGGGGAAGGGGTGGGGGGAGGGGGTGGCAAGCAAACAAGACAGAGTCTACAAATTACGATGGCCGAGGAAAGTCCGGCGAGGCAACCATGAAGGCTGTCGACGCGTTGCATGGACGTAGATCAAGACTAGAATTTGCGACACTCAGAGAGAGCTGAGTGCCTGCTAACAGCGTACAGACCCAAGCTAGAATTTGCTGATTTGACGAACCTGTCCCTTGCAAGTGTTTTGACGAGAGATCGAGCAAGTACATCCAGCTAGAAAATCAATTGAAACAACTAGCAAAAGTGCCCGTGCGTTGCCACGGGCTGATGAAAAAAAAATCCCTTAATATTTCTTTTTTAATACAACCATATTATATTTGTTGTAAATCTTATGATTGACAACTTTATGACAGAGTAACAAACATATTTATAACAGGACAATATGAACTCAAACAACCATTCTTGAAATTGTCCAACAATTTGTATTGGGACACAATATATTCAACAAATGTTTAGTTAGACACATAAAGTCCTCACACCTTGTGATTATTGAAAAATATAAAACATACAACCATTGTATAGATATATGCTACACCTCATACAAAGTAGAAAATCAGTGTCATATATCGTGACCTATGCATAGACAAAAGGTCAAACATGTGCAATGTGAGACACGAACCCAATGCGCTCTCCTTGCCATACTGCTCAACTACTATCGTAGTAAGCACAAGGCTTGTACCCTTCGTCTGGTCCAATCCTCGAGTAAAACCTGTTAACACTAGCTTGTTGATTTTGCCTTTTCTTTTCCAGTCAAGTATTTCACAAAAACAGTATTGATATCAGCTAAACAGTATCCGTAAGCCATATTTTTGCAAGCATTGTATCAAAGGAAGGGCATCCTACCAGGCTCTTTGAGGAAACAGGTCCATGGTGTCCTTTGTTCGTTAGTGTTCACTCTTCTCCACATCAGTCCCAACACCAAGAAATAACTGCCATCCTGTGTGCCTCAGTTTCAGCTGATTGTAGATACAAGAGTGTGGCCTATCAGTCAAAATTCACGGAAAAATGAATATGAAGGAAGCAGGTATCAGATAATATAATTTATGCCAAAATTTTTGATGAAAGCTAGGTACCAAACAAATCAAAGAAGTAGTCTAGCATCTTTCGTAAGCGTGAAGCATCAGTGCAGCACACAGATATAGACAAAAAAAGCTCAGATTTGCATCAAAAGTCAAAGGAGGAAGTATCATCTGCTAACCTGTCCATTTTTGTAAAATCAATGCCTACAATAAGGTTGGAAGATTCAAGACTGCCAATGCGTCAGTTTCCTGAAAAAAGTATAGAATCGTAACAGTAAACTTGTGTGCTTCCAATCTCAAGTTCAGAGTAATCAAAGAGAAGCTATTGTGCAAGACTCTAGGAAATAACCTGCGACTGAAGGAACTGAATCAATATATAAAATCAAATATAGTGACAAGCAATCTCATTGTTTTAGTGACATGACACTACAGATAAGAAGGCAACAATACGTCTCTTACTGAAATCCTTTTCAAAGTAACAATCCTATCAAAATAGTTTCTTCCATAGTTCAATATAGATATTTCAATCCAAAGATGACTAATATCATTCTAAGCTATTCGAAACCATCAATCACAAGTATCAATGCAAATAAGAGAACTCGTAAGCAAAGACATACCTGACTCTTCGAGCATGTGCTTAACATAACAGTTTTAACATGTTAGTTAACAAGTCAGAACAACTTATAACACAGTTGTAGTTTCTAACCTAGGGTCAGCAGTGCATTCTCATTTCAAAAGGAAAAAGGACTGCATAACGATACAAATACTTGGGAAAGAAAGGGAATAGTTGACATTGATTACTTTAAATTGTCAATAAGGAGAATTGCTTCAAAGGCCAGCAGATGAAGGAACACAACCTTTAAATCGACAGATGAATGATTCCTAACTGGGAAAAAAGAAATTAAAGATCGTGAGGCATTGCAACGCGGCTCATGTTTTTGCATGAGTTCTAACCTCTGATGCTTTCAAGATATATGAAAAGAAGCAGCTCAAATGCAATTAGTAAAGGCATTGCAACAACCGAGTGACAAGGAGCCCACTGCACAAAAACAAAAATCAATCAGATTGTAGAACATAGGTTGAGGTTTCAAAACCTCAGATGTCAAAATAATTAGTATAAGCTACAGTTGTGGTTATATATACACTAAAACGGATGCATGAAATGTGACTTTGTGTGTGTTAGGAGTACCGTGATCTAGACCTTTGTGTGATATACAGAGTTCAGTTTATTGTCATTCTCAACTGTCTCTGGTTTAGAATTTGCAGTGGGTGCGTGCCTGTCAACTGACCTGAGCATTGTAACTCACTACTTGCTGATCTAAGCATTGTAAAACATATTAGGTGCCTGGAAACTGTGTTACGAAGATGCTTAATAGTTCATGACAGCATTTAATAACAAAATGGTCACTTGATAATCAAATTAATGCAGCTTCTCGGTCTATGGAACCGCACAATGAAGCAGCATGTTTCGTGTGCAGTTTCCATCCAATTTTGAACATAATTCAAGGAAGATGTCCCTCTGCATTTCATCATACAAACCAACAGTAACAAAGAAAATGTCAAAATGCAGTAGTACAGTATTTTAA
>JAAXCT010003158.1:0-43062 GCA_012490785.1 Eragrostis nindensis | reverse complement strand
GCCAAATCTCGCCCTCCGGCGGCCGTCTAAAGAGTCAGCGAGGATTGAGCGGTCAACTCAAAAGTTGAGTTTTGCATGTTTTGCGTGAGTTTGGAAAATGAATTCCAAGTCCGACAGCCAAATTCATGAGTTTTATGTGTTATGTTTAGCAAAGGCGCAGGGCCAGCTCAAACGTTTCATGGGTCCTAGGGCAGGATCGAACCCACTGAATTTAGACATGCAGCAGCAAGAGGCGCATATGCTAGGGCGATGGTCGTCTACAATTGTTGGCTGATAGATAATGGGCCTTTTGACAATACGTGTTGGGCTTGAAATTCTTTTATTCCTTTGATTTTTTGCCTGGCCCAATATGCTTTGAAAGCCTACACATATATATGAGCCAGGGCCTCTAACTCTCATAGGCCCTAGTCCATCACACCTTTTGCTGTAGTCTAGAGCTGGGCCTACAAAGACCGCCACCTTTTATTACTTGCATTATCAATAGGGCGGCTCTCAGCGAGAGATCTCTCGACTCTTCTCCCTTTCTCCTCTCTGCTACAGTAAAGCGCGAGGGCGAAAATCTTTTCCGGCGTCGATCCGGCCAAATCTCGCCCTCCGGCGGCCGTCTCCGGCGCCGGCGTGGGTGGGATTTGACGGATCGACGTCCGGCTTCTATGTATAGCGTATTTTAGCTACTAGTGCTGGTGCGTTGTCTCATCCCCCTGGGCCTCAGGTTCGTCGGCGTCCTCGTCCTGGAAGAGGCGCGAGGAGACGCGGTGGCTCCGGGATGCAGCGGGAGGTGTTGCGCTCTGGCTGCGGCTCCGCGTGCTCGGGGTCCTCGCCTCCGCTCCTCCTCAACGCCGTTGCCTAGCCCGCCCCGCAGTCCAGGCGGGTGCTGGTGGGGTCCCTCTGGCGCGCCGTCAGGAGGTCTTTGGTGGTGATGGAAGCGCTCCGGCCGAATAAGGTACCCCGGCCCGTTCTTCATCTCGTCGGCATGGTCTGCGGTGTCGACGAGGGGCTGGTGGGTTTTTGGTGGAGATCGGTGCTGTTCGGCGTCTCGTTTCTGGTGAGGCGGTGGCGCCTGCGGCGTATCGGTCTCCTTCGTCTGTGCCGGCGTTTCCGGCGGCCGACGGCGGGGTTGCGACGAGGTTGTGCCCTCCTCTTGTATCCCTGACGGTTTCCCCGGCTTCGACGGTGATGCTTGGCTGTCTTTGTTCCAGTCGGCAATGGCGGCCGCTGTGGACTGTTTCTTTCTCTTCTTCCTTCTGAGAACGAAGATGGACGGTGCTTGTTCCCAGTGTGCGTCGACGGCGAGCGTCGCTGGGATAGGGTAGTTTTTCGCCTGTGTTGGTTAGGTCTAGTTTTTTTCGGTACTTCTCACCGCGTCTCTCACCGCATGGTGACACAAAGGGAGTGCGACGGCCTTCGTCGCGCATTGGGACCTGATGATTCGAATGATCTCTCGATGGACGTGTTTTTTTTGCTGGGTATAGATGTAGGAGTGTTTTGTGTGCGTCGGAGTGCGTCGACGTCAGTCGGTGTGTTGTCTGTACGTGTACGAATAAATACTACATTTATATTCAGTCTTGAGAGGTTAAAAAAAATATAGGGCGGCTCTCGACACCGCACGCGCAGTTGCAGCTTTTTTTTTTTTTTTGAGAAACCGGGTTAAGATTTTATTAATATAACAGTTTACACTGACAGCTTACAAGAACAACCCTAAAAGATGAAAAATTACAACCAAGATCTTGAAGCTCTTTCCCGGCGATCCTCTCTGCTGGCAACCAGAGCCACCACTCGTCCTTCCCATGGAAAGGAACGGCGAGCATGTAACTTGAAGCCGATCTCCAGCTCGACGAGGAAGCTTCTAACGAAGCCACATCAAAGTTTCTGGAACCAACCTTGGCACATGTCGGCACATCGAAAAAATCGATGTACACATGAATCGTTGAACGCTCAGAAAATCCTTCGTCAAGACGAAGGAGATCTAGCGCCCCAAGAACTGCCAGCGACTTTAAATCGACCAGCAGCGAAGAGACACCAGCCGGAAAACTCCAACCCGATTTCTCAAGGCAGGAGTAAACATACCTCACCGAAACATCCCCAACAGCAACACCACCATCAACGCAGCTGCTGAAGGTGCTCAGGAGGGACAAAAGCACCGGTGGCATGGACCCATCTATGTCCACCATAGCCATCGAAAGACCTAACCTACTAACTAAAGTATATAGTAGGTAACTTTACAAATCCGCCGCCGATCCGTTCGATCCCCCTCCTTCTCCAGCGCCGGCAAGGACGCTAGAACAGAGATGGTGGTCGAATCGGCGGAGGAGATGGAAATCGCCCTGGATTCGCTGTAGGAACTGTAGCAAGGGGAAGGAACGTTCTGGAGAGGACGAGGCTCTCTGCGGAAGAACAACCACCTAGTAGGCTTTTGGGCTACGCGCGGTTGCAGCTAACTACCGCGCGCGGGGCACCCAGCCACCGCGGCCCAGTAGAAGCATCGTGCGGCCCAGCTACTGTCAGACCCCATTTCTGGAATCTACTGTGCATCCTGTATCAGTCCCTGGATCAGTAGCTGATACGCACATGAACACAGATATGATAATCAAAAGCATACTTCGAATAAATAAATAAGTAGGATACCTGATATGACCCTTAGTGGCGGTACGACAAGGATTCAAAACTATCCAAGTCCCTCCGACCCACTAATGGTGAAGCAGACAGCGGAAACCATGGCCCAACGCCACAGGCAAACTTGAGAAGCAGAACCGAAAACCCAATCGTCGTCGTTCTCTACGAAGTCTTCTCCTACTAAACCAACAATTGCAAACACGTGAGTGCATAAGGTACTCAGCAAGCCCTACACTACACAAGGGTATTTATATATGCATATTTGGTTTTAGCAAGGAATAGGGTGTATGGTTCATTTGCAGCAAGCAACTTTTATGCACGGTTCATTAAAGCAAGTGAAGGAATTCTTAGATAAAACAGAGAAATAACTGTCAATATTTTAGTTGGTTGGCCCTGGGGGAGTATGAAACATTCCCGCCAGTTCCCAGGTTTTAGTTGGGCCTTCTGACCTCAATGGTCATACCGACCCGGCACATTTGCCATCACTTCCAAAACACGAGCAGACTACTGCTCACTCACACTTCAAGGAATGAGAGGTGGCTAATCATATCGAAGCTCAACAAAGATGTGTCATATGCCGTGACAACGTCCACCCGGATGAATTTTACACTCTGCAGAGGTTGTACATCTTTTCCCACGGGCTATGCACTCTTGTACGGAGAGTAACATAACGCTTAGTCCATCTTCTCCGAGTAATCTCACATGTCCACCACGGCATCTCACTCAGGGGCCTGTGACTTGATATGTCACACTACGGCACAACACCTATAACAGGTATGTCGTGCTCCTGTAATAATTTGCAGGATCCTGTGACAAACACCGGGACAGGCGGCATTCCCGTGACCTACAACGGGTTCCCCGACAAACGATAGGATTCCGCAACTGAACCACGGGCACGTTTCCCCGGGTCTGCTCCTGAGCTTCCGTTGCCTCTACTGGCCTCCAAATGGACAATGTAAGAGTACCAAGAAGGTAGGGTAAGTCCTTCCCATACAGGTTCCGTGGTTGTACGAGAATCATCTTGTTAAAGGTTGAATGAACCGGTCCTTATGTGGCCGGGCAAGCACCATGTCTCCCGCACTAGGGGACTAACACACAATCCATCATAATTCACTAATGGCCTTGCCCGCAGTCCAACCCATCCCTTCACCGTCACCATCATCATTACTTAACACAGTTGTGCTACTCCCAACCCCAATATTACGCACACCACCAAACTCATTTGACACATTTATAAAGCATAATATATGAGTACGGTGTGGCAATGTAGAAACATTGCGGGGTCCTAAGCAGTTCTAGAAGCAAGGTGAACGTGCCATCATAGAAATGATGGAACTAGCCTAGGGTTATCAAGGTGACAGGTAAATCAAGGGTAAACAAGGATTCTGATATTAATGCCTAAGTAACAGACATCAATATCAATAAGCAAGTGGGACCATAACTACACAATCAGTAAAATAACAAGTAATGCAAAGTACGAGAACAGGCCATATAGGTGCATTGCGAAAATAATAGGTTCAATCATGATCAAGGAGAAGTAGAGCTTGCCTGAAAACGCTATCCTAGTCTTCCGATTCTGGATCTTCAAGCCCTTCCGTCGAAGTTGATGTCTCCGAGTCCTTCCTCAAAGCTTGTATCGTCCGTCTTGTCCTTGGGCTTGGATTCTTCGGCTTGTCCATGATGATTGGATCTTCCTTGAATTCTTCTGGCTCTTCCTCGAATTTCGTGTAAGCTAGCGCATGAAAACATTACGTATAAACAACTACCGCAAAAGAAATAAAGATCGAAAAGAACCAATAAGATCCGATGAACTCCAATAAGAATCGATAGAATACCAATGAAGAACCAGGGCGTGAGCTATGTATGATGCAGCACATTCTATTTACGAAAGATTATTATTATAAGTTATATTCATGGCCTTATAAGGGCCATATTCAGCTAGACAAACTATTAATTATCTAAGTTCTCTTGAAAGAAGCATGGTGCAGGGTTTTGCATGAAACTTTATTTATGGAAACCTTAGGTTGAGGATGATGAGATGCACATGCTTTATTGATGGTGATTGCGTGCATATCTATTATGCGAACCTTAAGTTATTTCTATTTTAGAACATGGGTGGTTCGAAAGGAGGATGTGCAAATGCATAAGAATTAGTGCATGATGGTGCAAAGCTACATGCTGAAGCCATGACATGCATTTATAAAGTAATAAATAAATGACGAGAGAATAACCTCAAATAACAGCGAATGAAATACCAATAAAATTCTCAAATAACTGACACCAAATAAAAGAGGTGAATAAATCAATAGACTAGATAAACAGCGAGGATAGCATTGGATTAGGTTTTGATTAAGTGATAACTGAGCTAGGCTAGGGTTAAAGCTAGGTCGTGATGAAAGGAGGTTACTATACTTTAGTGATGAAAGGAACATTTGTGTTATGCGAGATTAGCGGCGAATGATTTATCGAGATGGGATTTGTCGGGCGAGAGAGGAACTTAGGATGTTGATGGTTTGTAGATACCTTCTATGGTTTCAAGAACAATACCATGAGGTGCTTCGCATTTCTACGAACGCGTGAGCGTAAGAATCACTCAAAACAGAGCTAGGATGGAAGAGATATAGTCGTTTAAAGATTCTAGGGGCTTGTTTGTAATTACAGAAAGATTCTAGGGACTCATCTGTAAGAACAGAAAAGTTCTAGGGACCTATCTGTAATTATGGAAAAGTTTAGGGAATTGGGTGTAAAAAGGTAGGGACTAAAAGGTAATCATAGGAAAGTATGGGGGTGTTTCTGTAAATTCGTAGGACCTAAACAGAAATAGAATAAACTAGAGGGGCTTATCTGTAAAATGTACAGGACCTGGGAATTATCTGGAATTTTAGAATTATTTTTATATTGAAAAAGGGTGGACCGAGTCCACGAGACTTGTGGACCGGAACTGTAGCTCTGGTTCACGGGTCCATGGTGGACCGGTTACACAGATCGAAGAGGTATGCAATCCTGGTCGTTGCTTGGGAGATGGACGGCCGAGGTTAATTGGGGCGAGAGGGCGGTGGCCGGCGGCGACTGGGCGGCGCGGTCGACGGCGGCGACTCGCCGGAGTTGGCCGGAACGGCGCTCCGGTGGGTCAGACTTGACGCGAAGCGGCTCGGGAGAGAGAGAAGGATACGGCGAGCTCACCTAGAGGGGTTGTCGACGACGCGCGGAGGCGGAGACGCGTCGGCGACGGCGAGGCGCTGAGCGCGGCGGCGGCGCTCGATGGGGAGGAGGAAGGAGGGCAACTCGTCGAGTTTGTGCTAGCCGGTGAGGAGCGTGGTGGTGCGGCGAAGCGGGGTGGTGGCTAGGCGAAGGCGGAGGCGGCTCCAATCGGCGCGGCGTCGAGCTCTCGACGGCTCTAATGGCGACGGCGGAGCGGGCTTAGGGTTAGGGTTTCCGGGACAGCGGCGGCTTCGGGGAAAGGGAGAGAGTGACTGGTGCGGCGGAGAGGGGAGAAGAGCAGGGGCTCGGGATCAATTTATAGGCGGAGGAGCTCCATGCCGTGGACCTTATCCGGCCGGCAAGAACGGCGGTAACGTCCTTATCTTCTAGGTCAGCGCAGGGTCAAGAGAAACGGCGCTGCACTATCGTTCACGTGGTCAAGCTGATGCGTGTCAGGTCGGCGCCGCAAGCCGAACGGCGGCGATTTAGTTGGCCGGCAGCTGGACGGCGATGAGGAGGCCGGCGGTGAGCTGTGAGAGCGCGAAACGCGGGAAAAGACTGCGGCGCCGCACTGCGCATGCTGACCACGAACAGGTGCGAGCTGGCGTCACTTCGGTATGGCAACAGCGCTGGAGAAAGCGACGGGGAGAGAGAGCAGAGAGAGAGATCGAGAGAGAGCGAGAGAGGTGAGCTGGAGGTAGGGGATGACGGTGGCGCGGTGATGGGCTGAGCCAGACCGTGATGGCTGCGACAGGCCGGAAGGAGAAAGAAGGAGAGAAGCGGCCCGCGGCGGGAGAAAGGAAAAGAAAAGAAGATTTGGGTTGGGCTGGTAAGAGAAGGAGAGAGAGGCGGCTGGGCCAGAAAAGAGGATTCGGCCCAGAGGAAAAAGGGAAAGAGAAATTGGTTTATCTTTTATGGGACTTTGATGGACTTCAAATTTGAATGGAATTCAAATTTTGGGAAAAGGAATTAACTTCAACAAACACTCCGAAATAAAAACAAGGAATCAAGAAAATGCACATGATGGGATTTCTATGCAAGTTTTTAAATTCAAATTTTAAATTTAAGGTGAACTTGCTAGGGCTTAGCAAATAAATTTTAATTTGTTGTAAATTTTCAAAGTTCAAACTTTTAGTAAATATTAAATGTAAACAAACACTTGAGCATAGATTTTATATTTTGAAATTCCCATTCTAGCTAAGTTTGAATTACTTTTACTAGTTTCATTTAAAAATCTTGATGAGAAGGAAAGAAATAAACAAAAATTTAAAATCGGAGTGATTTTTATTCCATTTAAACTTTGATTTGAAATTCGGGCTGTTACAGCTACGATGAGGAGTCATCCTCTTCCTGCTTCACGCCGCCGCAGTGTATGGTCGTCGTCGTCCTGCTGTTCTTCTCGGTTTCCCTGACTCCACGGCGCACCAAGCTCATCGGGGAGCTCAAATCAGCACCAATTGATTCCTCTGTAACTCTCATGGAACTGAGAATAATCAATTTTGCCTGTTAGAACAATCGGTTTTGACGCCTGGAACAACCAGATTTGCCGGCTAGAACATTCGACTTTGCTGGCTAGAACAATCGATTATTGCTTTTAGATAAAGGGAAGTTCTATTTCATCGATTATTGCTGCTGGAACAATCGATTATTGCTGCTGGAACAATCGATTTGTGCTGCTAGAACAACCGATTTATACTGTTGGAACAATCGATTTTTCCCCAAAAAGATGTTGGTTATGGTGCATCAGAGAAAATCCTGCTGGCTGAGATCCGGCATGGGAGGGCAGTGCAGCTTGCAAGGCCGAGCACGTGAGGGAGCAGAGGGTCTCAGGAGCACGAGAGAGGAAGCGCAAAGTGTGGCGGCACCGGCGCAGATGGAGATGAGGCGACGCGCAGTGCAAAGCAGAGGAAGGATGAATAGAGGAGGAAGACGAAAGAGCCAGTCGCGGGCTGAAAACTGCTGCACGATTTCGGCCCAAACCGCGCGCGCGGTAGCTAACTAGCTAACTATTCTCTCACGCGCACACACACACCACCACTACAAGCAAAGCTACCGCGCCTTAGAGATCCATGGGGGAAGGTTTTAAGCCTTATCCCTTCGGTCTCATCCTCTGCTACAGTTGAGAGCGGTGATCCGAAGGCGATTTTCCTTCCGGCGTCGATTTCGCCGGCTCCCGTTCGTCTCCAGCGGCCTCTTGGCGGTGGGAGATGGATGGGAGCGGCTAGATCCACGTCCGGTATGTACAGCCTTACTATCTAGTTTGCTTTTAGATAGGTTAAGGTTAGGTTTGCTCCCGTCATCGGCTCTGATGATGGTGGAGATATTTTGTACTGCTGGAGTTCACATCGGCGACGGCGTTGGCCAAGTCCGATGGGTTCTTTCGCGGCAGTTCTTTGTCCCCAAGGTCCTGCTGACTTGGGTTACTTTTGTTGCCCTGGTTTGTTCGTCGCCGGCATCTTGGCCGGAATACAAGCCTGGGAGTGTGAGGTACGCTATCCTATTTCCAGTTCAATCCGGGTTGGAGTCATCAATCCCCTTGTTGGGGTCTTCGTTTTCGTCGATTGGAGCTCGCCATCGTTGTGGCAAGTGTCTGGTCCTCATCGTTGTGGCGAAGTTATGGCTGACGGCGGTATGCCGGAACGTTCAGCGTTTCAAGTGCTCAGCTTTGTGGCTGGCCAACTGATGCCTTCTAAAATTGATGTTGCTTCGTCCGTTCGAGGATCGGCTTCAAGCTTCGGTGTTGGCCCTCTTCTGTCCTGCTTCTGGCGATGGAGGAGAACCAAGATGCGGTTCTGTTCGGCGATAGCGGAGACATCCTGTAGTATCTGGAAGGGACTAAGTTGTAATATCTTTTTTTGTCAGGTGCTCTATTACAAGGGGCTGTGTTGTAATATGTTTCTATGTTGAATGAAATCCGACCCGTTCTCAAAAAAAAAAAAAACTAGCTAACTATTACCGCGCGCGCGGTAGCTAAAGTTTCTGTTATCAATAGATATTACAAACGTCATCGGATGGCGAGAAGAATTCTCTTTTTTTAATACATATACAACTCAGATACTCACAACGCACGCACACTCACCCCTATGACCGTACATAGGTAAACCCTACCCCTATGAGCATCTTCGAAGACTGAGCCGGCAAATCCTCCAGATTGACGAAGTCACCACTAACGCCTCGCTGTCGACGGCCACGTCGCCTATCGCTGAAAGCACAAATACCGTTAAATCCTAGAAAATTCGCTCCTATCGGGAATCGAACCCAGGACCTCAAAGGTGCTACTCGGGTGCCTTAACCACTAGGCCAAGACCCCTTTCACGGATGGCGACAAGAATTCGAACCAAACATACCTGTCTAAAGTAATACTTATACAATTTCTAGCTAGGTTATTAGCGTTGACATTTAACAATCTGTTCTCATGACATTTAACTCATATACTCACATCCCGACTTCTTCGATGCTCTTCACAACATGTCAACATTGCCTCACCTTCTGGTGCTGATATGAGCTTAGGTTCACTACGGCCATTGGCCTAGTGTCGGGTTTAGATTTTCCTTTATCTCTAGCCATCTACTATGTTTTATCGGAATAACATAGCTTATATGGCTGTTACCAAGCGGAAAGAAAAAAAGACTCAACAACAAGTGGGTTGTGTACTGTCAACGAGGCAAAAACAGATAATTTTTAAGAAACTGGTTTTCTTGTAAAGAAAAAGAAAACATATGGAGTTATCAGGATTCATGGTACCTTGCTGGCGCGGTTCGCTGATGCTCCTACAGCTGTAGCAAAACAGTAGCATAATTGAGCTGCTAAATACAATAGCTATAAAAAAAAGCATAAACGAAAATAAAAATAAAATTGCTATTTATCAAGCTGTAAAACCGGATTGCTTATTTGTGAAGGAAGAGAAAAAAAAAATTAGGTCATATAATGACGGCCAGTAATGAATCTGGCTGTACTGCTGTAAAACTCGTTTTGTTTTGCTGTACATTACTATCTAGGATCCAGACAGATATCAGTTGCATTAGTAAAGTCGGTTTTCAGTGGAAGTTGGTTCAGTAGTAGGCTTTTTTTTTTTTTGAAGGTCAACGGAGGGAGAGAATCCCACCTGAATTTCCATTAATTATAATGGCGGCCAAAACCGGCCCGAAAGGAATTACAGCAGGTTGAGATAACAGGAACACCAGAATACAACATACAACAGAGATAAAAAAGGAAAAACACAACCCTCGATCGACAAAGAGACAAGCCTTGGTCTTGAACACGAGTTGAAGAGCAACCACCAATCGCCGACAAAGTAGCACCATCAAACAACATACTTGCCAGCTTCACAATGGACTTTGTACCGCCACACCACCCCTCGTAGCTATGCCGATCAGTTGCCGCCCTCCACCTTCCAACAAGGGGAGGAATCCTTGAAGGACCGAGGGACCGCCCAACAGAAAGGGGACTAAGAGTGGGAGAAGTACACCGACCACTGTTAACCGAAAACGTCGACCTCCCTTGAAGCTGACAAGGAAACCTTTCCCAGCGCATCCGGTCTCCACGAGCCACCATCCGACGCCCTCTGTGGGGAGGAAGCCACAAAGGAGGGAGGGCCAGCAAGCGTGAACGCACCCGGCATATGATTTGATGTCTCCACCAACATGGATGCAGCACAGCCATACCGGACTGTCCGAAGGTGAACCACCTCCCCACACTTCACGTGCGGCACTTTCGTTGGACGTCATCTGCACTTGAGCAGCCATTTGAGAAGCTTCATCACTGCAACGCTCAACCCACCAACAGTATGCAGCAAGGCAGGACGACCACCATGGATGCAACCCACCACCAGCTTCACAATGAAGGGGGCAGAGTCCCGGCACGACCATTGTGCTGGGAGCAAACAATTTGGAAGCACACTTGAGCTCGACCAAGAGGAGTAGGTGGGTAAGGGCGCCACGGTAGCGCCTTCAATGAGGAATGTATCGTTACCGGCACCGGCAGATTGCCGAGCTAGGCTTACGCCCGGTACCCCCCACCACCGAAACCAAGCGCTGCTTGGCCTCCACCATGGGACAGAGTCAAACTCCATGTCGCACAGCTCCACGATGCCAGCCGCTCACCAGGGGCAACGAGATGTCGTCGCCGCCACCAGGATGTCGGTGCGGCAGCCTGCGCACACCACGAACGCAGCCATCGCACCACTTGCACGAGCAATCCTTGGCTGCCCCAGCGCCGTCGCGTCGCCACGGCGCTAAGTCAGCAACCAGTGCCCCCAACTCCAAAGCTTTGCAGACCCCTAGATCCGGCGCAAGGAGGTCTAGATCTGGCTCAAGGAGGGCCAGATCCGGTGAGAAAGGCTCCGGCCATGGGGATTTTTAGACGACGAAGAGGGAAGGACTAGGGAGTGCGGGAGGGCCAAGAACATGCGAACGGCACTGGTTGTGCAGCGCCGCCGCTGGCCGCCGCCCGGCCGGCCGGTGCCGCAGCGGCGTGGTGGCGGCCGAGGGAGCTCGACGGGGCTAGGCTTTTGGTTGGCGGCGGAGTCGCCCCTCCCGTCGCCCTGAGAGAGGTGACACGGAGGGGTACGCGGCCAAACAAAGGGACCTACCCAGTAGTAGGCTATTAGAAACATTTTGCCCGTGGACCGAGCAACGTGCCAATCTTAGTGGCGCCGCATCGATCTCGTGTCATCCCATTTCTTCACCGCTAGGCAGCGCTAGCCATGGCCATGGTCACCGACCGGCTGTCAGCCCTCCCAGATAGGGTTCTGCGGCGGGTCCTATCTTTCATCGATGCCGGCGACGCCGCCCGCACAAGCGTCCTGTCCCGGCGGTGGCGCACGCTGTGGCTCCATGCGGATGCCGTGAACCTCGACACGGAGTCCTACTGGCATGTGGGCTACGACGGCGAAGCGGCGGGCAGGCTGATGTTCCTCGACGCCATGGCAGCCCTCACCGCTGCCGACCGGTGCCCGGTTAGGAGGATAAGCGTCAACGTAGTCAGCAGCAACCACATGGAGTACTGCAAGTAAGTGATGCCCGCGACCTCGCGTCCTCCCCGGGGATGGACGTCGTCCTCACCTCCCCGGCGACACGGCACCTGGAGGAGCTCCGCCTCAGCGTGTACGCCGAGTTCTGCTTGTCGTGCGCCTACGAGCTGCCGACGAGTCACCTTGCAGTGCGCTGCGTCGTTCCGGGTGTTGTATCTCGCCGCCTACAAGATCGGGCCGCCGGCCAGCGCCGTATTCGGCCGCCTCGACATGCTCCAGGCCGTGCTCGACCGCGCAGAGCCTCGCGATTCTCTGGCTCGACGGCTTCTCCTTCACGGCGGTGGACGAGGAGGAGGAGCTCAACTACGGCTACGACTGGTACGCGCCAGCGCCGGCGACATCGAAGCGTCGCGTCCTCCTCCGGTGCCCGAGGTCTGTGGCTGCCGTGACGTTGCTGCATTGCCATAGCACGGACGGCCTCTACCTCGACACGCCAGGCGTTTGGTTCCTCTGCTACAAGGGATTTCTCAAGCACTTCCCGTTCAACTCCGCAACAACGCCGCCGTCAGGCATGTCGACGAATTTGGAGCGCGTGGAGCTCAGCTTCTGCACAACACGGTCGTGCGGCTACCCTCCTTCAAGGCAAGAAGCTCCTCCACCGCTGGACGCCGTCTTCTGGGAATCCATTCGGAGCTGCCATCTGCGATTCTTGAAGCTGAAGCTCCTGACATCAACGACATCACCGTCCACCCTGAGCAGGAAGACATGTTCCTGAAAGAGTTCCCCGAGCTCAAGTTCCTTGAAGTCAAAGGATCTTACGAGAAGGATGAACACGACGTTGCGGTGGTGCTCGCAAATTTTCTCCACTGCTGCCCAGCAATCCAGGTGTTGCGCCTCAAATTTAAGGCACTTGATGACCTCTATGCCTTGCCCAAGGGAATTGACCTGTCAGAGGAAAGGAGAGCTCAACTGGACCTCGAGAAATCCATGGAGTTGCTTAAGAGGCTCAAATCTGGAATGAGTACTTTGCATGCTATAGTGTTGTTGTTGACAATAGGTCGTGTGACAATGCAGATCTTTCTGCGCTTCAAGCACGCTCGTTCCCCTGCTTGGAAAGTAATCTGAGGAAAGTAAGGCTGAAATTTGAGTTGGAGGACTTCAATTGTTTTGAAGTCAAAATCACAATGTTCCTCGGGGAGAATGCAATTGTATTGGAAGAGATGGAAGTTCATGATGGACACCAAAGGGTTCATGACCATATCCATCGCAAACTTGCAATATGGAGAGCCGGTTCTTTCAATAGCAAAATTGACATTGTTGGCAAGCTGGAGCCAAGAATGTGAGCTAATAAACATTTGTGTACCTGTTGTAATAATGCTTGTATTTTGTTGTAAAGAACATATAGAATCGTGGAAATAAATATTCCCAAATATTGGTCATAATTGTCTCATGTTGAATGTTCTTGCTTGCATCATCTTTCATATCATTATTGTCATGCAGATAGTTAGAATAGTTTATATCTATTCTTATCATTGTTCTTCTTCTGCTCCACTAATTGCATTGATTTCCAATTTTTGTTCCGCCGAATGAAATCAACTAGTCATATTGGATTCTTGACAATGATTGGTGATTGAAACGGTATGGGAAAGAGTGTAGTCATCATATATAGGGATGTAGTAAACTTTGGCTTCATGTTGAAAAACCAGGGGTAAAATCACAAAGTCAAAAAAGTGAAGGTAAAATCGCAATTAGAGTTCAGAGTGAGGGTAAAAAACATAATTATCCTTAATAAGAATGATTTCCCTTTCTAAAAAAGAATGTTTTGTTTCTTTATTCCCATTGTATGCCGAGGCTGTATGCTGCCACTGCAGAGCTCGCCTTTGTCTCAAGCTGGATCTCAAGTATTACACTCAGCTCGCCACCAGACAAGCTGAAACAACCCCCTCATCGACGCCGACGACAAGCTGCACACGGCACCTATCTACCGCCTGCTGATGGCCGGGACGCCGGCTACTTAATTCTTCACATGGCTGCTGGTGCAGGAGCGGATCATGTGTTGCGCAAACACTCCTCACGAAGCATGTGCTCAACAATGCCACTTGCGAAATTTGTAGTAACGGTGACGAAACTACAGATCATCTATTGTTGCAATGCCCTACTGCTGCATCCTTTTAGCAAGCTCCAAGGTTTGCGCTACCGCAGTAAACCGGACCGGTATTTTGTGAATACCGGTCCGGTTTACCCAGTAGCCCAGTTTTCGATTTTAAATTTCAAAGAAACATTGAAAAATTGAAAACAATTTTAAAAAATATGTAAAAAAAACTAGATGCAATTTGAAGAGCAATGGTGGAAACGGAACACGAAAAATTGATCGTTGGATGAGTCAAAAAAATTGAGGAATTTTTCTAGGTTGAAAAAGGAATTAAAAATTGACGACCAACAAGTTTCTTTGATTTTTTTTACTATGCAAACGATCGAATTTTCATGTTCTGTTTCCACCATTGCTCTTCAAATTGCATCTAGTTTTTTACATATTTTTTGTTTCAATTTTCAAATTTTCAATTTTTTGCATTTTTTTTCCCATTCTCTCTCTCTAAACCGGTTTTCCGGAATTTTGTCCGGTCTATGGTTAATTTCGCCTTTTTTTTCGGTTCAAATTTTGTCATTTGAATTTCGGTCTGTTTTCTGGCCGGATTATCCTGTTTTCCGGTAAACCGACCATCTCAGTGGCAGCCGGTTTTGCCAAGAGATTCGGGATTGCAAACCTTGGCAACCTCTCAACATATCCAGCCGCCGGCAAGCATCTCAAGCCGGCATCCTTGGGAAATACCGCGTCCGGCGGGGGTTCCAGAACGTGACTACCATTGCTTCCTCAAACTTTGCTGTTGGATGGTATGGAAACATGGTAACAGATTCATCTTCCGTGCCGAACCTCTCTCCCTACGCTGCCTACTCCGTCAGTGCAAAGAAGAAGCCTACATGTGGTGTTGCCGCCTCCCACGCGACGACGACGCTCACATCTCAGATTCTTGGTGCTTTTTATTATTTACTTCAATTATGTACTCATTAAAAAAAAATCGCATGAATGGAGAGTAGTTTCCACTCACCACTGGGCTAACAGCCCTTTCGCGACAACAACAAAGCAACAAGAAAAAAAGCAAGACCCAGAGTCCGAGCTGAACGTGGAAAAAAACAAAGCAAACAAGAAAGGGACTGCCTGGTCGTTCCAGATCTATAGTAGCCACAAGACCCAGAGTCGCATGGACCTTGGTAACGAAGCACGAAATACCGGTATCCGCGATCTTCCGCGTCGTCACACGGACTCAGAAGACTGGTGGTACGAGCCACACGATCTAACCCGTACAGGCTCACACACGCCAGGTAGAGTACATGAAGCGATGCCCCCGCAACGAACGCTGAGCTTCCAGAATCCGAGCTGAACGTGAACCTGCGTGAGCAGATAGCAAGCCGGCCGGTGCCGCGAACCCTGTGGGACGTCGCCGACGACAGCCGACTGACAAGCCACGTGATGCAGGTCGTTGGTCACCGGTCGCCGCCCGGTCAAGCACGTTTGCTAGTCTTCTGATCTGAAAATCCGTCAACCCGGATGAGGTCTTCAGTTTTCTCACCTGCTTGGCAGCTTCCTTCGAATGGCGTACTGGATGGATCGATGGAATCGCACGCGCATTGTTGTCCCGGATACGTGTGCCTTTGGGAGATCAGTGGCCTAATTAAACGGCAGAGCTAGCGCTAATCATCCAACAGTTATTAGTCCATGACTCTATGGGTACCGGTCGAGCCTTCCCGTGGAATGATTTTATACACAGGCGTATTGGACGGGCCACCGTTCTCCTGGGTTTCGTTCTCAGCTCCTTGTATATCTAGACAGCCTCGGAACCAATCTCTTGCAGACCCGGGCCTCGGTACCAGAGTAACAGGCCCGAGACATGGCAATACCGCACTGCGCGTGCGCGCGCGCTTACCTCCTGCTGCTCGTGTTGCTGCCCTGGTGCGGCCTCTTCCGCCGCGCCGCGGCGCAGTCCCAGCCGGCGGGCGAGGCGCGGCTTCTGCTCCAGATCAAGCGCGCGTGGGGCGACCCGCCCGTGCTGGCGGCATGGAACGCCTCGGCCGCGGGCGCACTCTGCAGCTGGCCTTACGTGCGGTGCGACGCGGCTGGGCGCGTCACCAGCCTCTCCCTCGCCAGCGCCAACGTCACGGGCCCGTTCCCGGACGCCATCGGCAACCTCACCGGCCTCACGCACCTTGACATCTTCAACAGCAGCATCTTCGGCCCGTTCCTCAACCTGTCCTGGAACTACTTCGGCGGGGAGCTCCCGGCCGACATCGGCCACGTCCTGACGGCGAACCTGACCACGCTGGACCTCAGCTTCAATGGGTTCAACGGCACCATCCCGGCGTCCCTCTCCAGGCTCCGGAACCTCCAGTTCCTCGCCCTCAACGACAACCGCTTCACCCGACGGAGCTCGGCGACCTGACGAGTCTGCAGGTGCTGCAACTGGGGGTAAACCGTTTTGACGCCGGCAAGCTGCCAGCGTCGTTCAGCGAGCTGACCAGCCTGCGTACCCTCACTGCAGCGGGGAGCAACCTCGTTGGAAATTTCCCAAGCTTTGTGATGGACATGCCGGAGTTGCAGTTTCTGTACCTCTCCAACAACTTCTTGACCGGAAGCATACCTTCGGGCGTATGGAGCCTCAAGAAGCTGCAAATATTGTATGCACCCTCGAACGACCTCTCCGGCAACTTGGCGGTTCATGGCTTTGCAGCGGCGAGCTTGACAATTTTAGACCTCTCGGGCAATAATCTTTCTGGAACCATCCCGGAAGCCTTTGGGAGCTTGCAAAACCTCACAGAACTGTACCTCTTCAGCAACTTCTCCGGAGAAATTCCGATGAGCATCGGCCAGTTGCCGTCACTGTGGGCATTGGGGGCTGGACAATAACAGGCTCAACGGCACGCTTCCACCGGAGCTCGGGAAGCACTCGCCGAGCTTGGCTTATATCTATGCCGATGACAACGAGCTCACCGGTGCGATTCCGGAGCGGCTCTGTGAAGGAGGTCAGCTAGTGTGCTTCACCGCCGCGCGCAACCGATTGAACGGCTCCATACCAGCAGACCTCGCCACCTGTGCTTCTCTGCAATATCTGAGGCTAGAAAGTAACCAGCTGTCCGGACAGTTGCCAGAGCTGTGGGACGGATGGCTCGAGTACTTCAGTGCCTCGTATAACCAATTGAATGGCTCCATACCAGCAGGGCTCGCCAAATGCGATTCTCTGCAACGGCTACTGCTCGACAATAACAACCTGTCCGGACAGATACCCTGAACAGCTCGCCCGTGTGTGAGAGGAACGGCTATGCCCACCTCCTTTGGTTCCTGCCGACAGCAAAACTACCCTATGTCCGTGCCCAACCAAAACGGGGAAAAAATCAAAACAAAACAAATGGAACAACAGTTTCATGTTCAGAAAAAAGTAGTATGTTTCACGTTAATTCTGAGAAGTTTTTACCTTGGAAAGATTTTTATTATAAAGCTATGTTGCCTATTTTACATGCCTGTATTATTCTGTATTTTTCAAGAAGAAAGTGCATTGCCTCAAAGTACATGAGCATTATATTGGAGCTTCTTTAAATGGCTTTTCATGGTGTTGGCGATTCATGTGGCTTCGACAATTTCCAAACATTTGGGCTAGAAGTATCCCATTCCCTTCCTTTTATTTTCAGATTTATTCATGTGATTGTCAACATCGTCAACTACTAGCACGTTTGAGATTAAGTATTTCAATGGATCGATGAAAACAAGGCATGATGACAAAACAACAAAAAGGATATGAAAATATTTGCAAAACATCATAGCATCAACTCTTAGGAAGCGAAAACAAACTCTTAGGAAGCCAATAAACCATATAAGCTATATGAATCGGCTCCTCTAGCTCTGTGCTATATTTTATTGGCTGGTATGGTTTTCCTGCCAAACCAAAAGCGAAAAAGACACAACAACAAGCGGAAGAAAATTGTGTGCGGTCCGTCCGCAAACAGCTGCTTTGCGGACCCGTTCTCGATTGCTGCCGCGTGGACTCGTCATTCCATCGGACGCCTGTAGAAGCTCGGCTCCTCTACGGCCTCGCGGGCGTTGCAGCACATGGCTTACAGCGGGCGACAGCCACAGGTCGGCTCCCTCGCGGCGGCTTGCCTCGCCCTCGTTCGTTTCTCCCTCCGCTGCCGACGCCGCCGTCGGCGACCGGTCTTTTGCTTTCTTTCGCTGGCCGACGTAGGGGAGTGAACCGCCTCGCCTGCAGCACGCGTAGACCCCGTTCGCATCCAAGATTTCTCGACAGCAAACCCATGTCCTTGAAGAATGAGAATCTGGATGCGATGCCGTGTATCATTGCTTGATAGAAATTTACAGTGCGTGCTTAAAAAGATTGTCAAACACACAAATCGAACTGGACTAGCTAGAAGTACATTTAAACTGGAACAATCCCCCCGCGCCTGCTAGCGCGTCGACCTCATCGTCCCGGTGCCCGGCAGCTACACTTTCCTCTTTCTCGACGGCTATGTCGTACTCATGTCTTGCGTGACGTGCTAGGCGACCGTGAGGTCGGACGACGGCACGATCCCAGCGGCTCTCGCTACAGTTGGGCCCGATTTGTCTATGGTGACTCTTCGTCGCCGTAGGGAACGAGGGCGTGGATCAGATGTGCGGCGGCGGCGTTTCGTGGACGAAGCGTTCGCTCGATGGCTGTTTGTTTTCGCCTTGATTTGCTCGCTCCCTTTGCTCGGCTAAATTGGAGGCCGTCTTGGCATTTGATGAGCCGAAGGAAGCCTGACTGGAGTTTTGCGGGAGCTACTACAGACGTAGGATGTCATCACGACTCCACGTGGAGCAAATCGGGAGGGGGGGGGGGGGGGGGGGGGCCGCAAAGAGCAGGTTTGCGAACCGTCCGTACCGTAGAGAATTTTTTTCCACAACAAGTGGGTTGCGTGTTGCCAACGAGCTCAAAACAGATAACTATTAAGAAACTGATTTTCTTGTAAAGGTCACAAAAAGTTTTCAGTTGAAATTTAGATTTGGTAGCTGAACATGCATTTGAAACTTTTTTTTTTGCGTGGATTCACAGTTGAAACTTGAAAGTAGCATTCGCCCAGAGGGTTTAAAAGGGACAGAGCTTGACGGAACACAAGTAAATTTCCCTCAATTGAGAGCCACTGAATGCATGTTCTTGAATTCTTCATTAAATAAGCACTTCAACCGTAAATTAGAGTCACCTCCACACCGAAAACTTGAACCGCCCAACCATGCATGCTCTGTTTTTTGTACACTATTTACATGGAACTGGAAAGGTAGTAGCTGCTGCACACTGAAACTCACTGACACCAGATGCATGCCATGCAAACCATTTCCACACCATCAACTCATCAAGCCAGACACTTCTCGATCACATGATTGAGCAGTTGTTGGGGTCGTCCGCGTACTCGTGGTGCACCACCGTCTGCATGTTCGCGGTCGGCGCCTGGTAGTAGTGCTGCTGCTGGTACGGCGCCTGGTATCCGCCGCCGCCGTACACTACTACAGAAACGAATATCACAGACGTGACGTTTCAGACGGCAGTAAAAACACCGTCTGAGAAAGAACTAAGTCAGACGGGTGTTTATTTCAGCCGTCTAAGATATTTTTTGGCCGTCCACTGATACATTCCTTCAGACGGGGCTACAATGTCACCGTCTGACGTAAATTTTTCAGACGGTGTTTCTGTGGAGGCAGATTGAACCGTCTGAGAGTGTGCAGCAGTTAAGACGGGGCTACAATGTCACCGTCTGACTTAAATTTTTCAGACGGTGTTTCTGTGGAGGCAGATTGACCCGTCTGAGAGTGTGCAGCAGTTAAGACGGTTGTGCGGTTTACCCGTCTGAGAGATTTTTATCAGACGGTTGCGGCGTTCCCCCGTCTGTGTGTATCCCCCGTCGTAATTTGGCTGCATGCAAACCGGCCGGCCGGCCGGCCGTGGAATTAATATGCATGCCGGCGGCCGGGTACGAACGGCCGTGCGTGGCGTGTGGACGGAGACGCACCGATTCATTTCGCGCGCGACGCAACGTTTCGCGAGAAGCCGGAATAAATAATGGCAACCGCGTAGAGGTAAATGCTCTGTTTTAATATATATATATATTTCTTCGGCGCAGACGAGACGTCGATTCCGGCCGGCCGCGAAGCCTCAATTCCGCCGGGGCGCGAGTCGATTCGCGACGCGACTGATGGCATTCACCCTCACTGTATATAAATTGCGACGACGACGTACGTATATATATACGACAACGTCCCCGGCCGCTCCATCGATCGAAAACTTCCCCGGCCGCCCCGGCCGTTCGCTTCCGCCGCGCGCGCTACCTCTCTCGCAGCGACGATCGACCTGTCCTCGACGACGAATTCTCCTTCCAAGGACCTCGACGGGGCGACCATGGCGAAGAGGAAGAACATCCATGACGCGGCGACCATGGCGATGACGACCGTGGACGACGCGGAGGGAATGGCGGCGGCGACCGTCGATGACGCGGCGGCCATGGCGAAGAGGAGGAACCTCGACGACGCGGCGACCAAGGCGACGACGCCCGTCGACGATGCGGCTGGTGGCATGGAGGCGGCGAGTGTCGACGACGCGGTGGGCACGACCATGGCAAAGACGACGGCCGCCGTCGACTACGCGGCGGCCATGGTGACGACGGAACACGACATACTATTCAACGGCACGGTGATCAAGACCACGGTGACGAAGTCGTGGGAAGCTGTGTACGACTGGATCAAAGAGGTTCGCGGGGACCATCGCGAACACCTTCTCGTCGGCCTCGACACCGAATGGCTCGTCTATGAAAGACTCTTCCGTAGGCGGTACAAGACGGTCCTTTTACAGCTTTGCGTCGGTACCCGCTGTCTGGTGTTCCAGATATACCGCACCGAGTACAACATCTACGACGTGATTCTGGCTGAATTCCTGGGGTGCCCTCACTGCAAATTCCTCGGGGCAGACATCTCTGAAGACGTCGAGAGGTTGGCGAATGACCATGGCCTCTATGTGCGGAACTGGGTCGATTTACAGAAGATTGGCATAAGGATGGGCATTGGGAGTAAGGGGAAAAGGCCAGCGCTAAAGACTTTAGTTGAAGTGCTATTGAGAGGAAACATGGATCACAAGTTGAATAAAAGGTTCATGAAGACTGGGACCGGGAGGACTTGACACAGGACCAACTCTTCTACGCTGCAGTCGACGCTTTCACCTCTGCAGAACTTGCCAAGCCGATGGAAATCAAAGCTAATATAGTTTAGTTAGTTAATTTACTTTCATTCAGTTTTTAATCTCCGGATCGCATCGAATGACTATTAATTAGACATATATTAGTGTCATGGAATAATATAATTTTTATCTCATATTCCCAAATTTTGATGGAAAAGATCCATTTTGTCAGAGAGCATATGTTAAATTCAATTAACATAACAAGATTTTTAACTCCATTTACATGACATTGAAGAAAACTAGCTAGTTCTTCATTTATAAAGAAATTACAACGAAACATGCAAGACACATTAAGTACCACAGGAGCAGAGCAGGAATATCTCAGACAGTTAATAGTAAATTACCGTCTGAAACAGAATTAACTCAGACGGGGATTAATTGTTACCCGTCTGAAACATTTCTCAAAACAGGAATGTACAGACGGGGAATTGTAGTTTACCGTCTGAAAAAGAGTTATCTCAGACGGTGTTTTGGTGTTACCCGTCTGAATATTTCTAGAAACATGCACAATCCATCTCATTTTGGCGGCAACACATCCAGTTCTCAACATGCTTATAAACTGCATTGCGGGTCAAATGGCGCCAGTTACAAACAGTCTTAATGGCACTTCAAATCCTTTAACGCAACAAATAGACACGACAGATCGTGCCACATGACAACACATGTCCATACAAATATAACCACATGTCCACACAAATTTATATGTCCACACAAATATCAGTTCGTTACAATACAACATATGGCACAACAACTACAGCTAGCCATCAGTGGTTATATACCACAACACTAAAGTGAACATACTAAATAGGCTACGTATGCTGCAACATGCACATATATAAGGCTACGTATGCTGCAACATGCACATATATACTTGGTGAAGCCATCCTCAACACATGCATGAAACACCCAGGCCTCATTAATAATAATCATTAGGAACCTGCATGTACGCACTAATGATTAGTGAAACAGCAAAAGTATTGGTAAGAAGTGAGTAAGCAAATTTGTTGGTATGTTGACGAAGGTGCCATACCACAACTCTAAAGTCTTTCGCCTAGTCCTTGAGCAATCCAATTTCGCACACCTTCCATATTAGAACCAGAGTATTGTGCCACTAAACTCACAACTTGAGGATTGGCAAACATCTGTGGTTCTGGTGGAACAAAGGACTGCAAATAGTTGTGCAGACCAAAGCATGCAATGATGATCTTGTTTTGAATATCTCTCGCACATAACGGAACTTCCTTTAATATCCGCCACTGTTTCTTCAGCACCCCAATTGTCCTTTCAACAAACATGCGAAGGATTGAATGGTGCCTGTTAAAATTCGCCTGCAGCTTTCTAATATGTGCTTGCTTGCTTTTATACTGATATGGCGTCAAATATCCTTGTTTCAATTCATAACCGGTGTCACAGAGATAGAACCTTCCTACAAAACATTATGAGTAACATACAACATTAGTGACACATAGGAATTGTAATTTTGTGCCTTCAAATCCATCAACAAAAATACTAACCTGCTGGTGGATGTGGGTAACTTTGCTGCATCGAACAATCCCTTAGGACATCAAAGTCATTGCATGACCCCGCACTCCCGGTTCCAACAAATAAGAACCGCATTGTGAAGTCCACTATTGCTAAAACATTATAGGTTGTGAGACCAATCCTATTCATCATGTCCAAACGTGACTCCTATCAGTGATAATCTTAATGTGAGTTCCATCTAAAGCACCTATGCATGCATCAAAGTAGGGTGAATACTTGGCGATATCTGGACCAATTGTTGTGTAGGTTGGGTCCTTGGGACCAATTACTCTGTTGGAGAAGGAGTACATGGCCTCTGCGACCTCAGCCATCTTTGTACTTACTGTGCTCATAGAACGCGAAAACGTGTCCATGATCTGACTTGTTTGCTGACCGGTAGCACAAGCCCAGACAAACATTCCTAAAGCTTCTATCGAGTCAACCTCTTGTGTAGATCGCAGGCCATGATTAACAACTAGCAACTGATGCAGATATTGGAAGGCCTGAGGACACATACGAAAGTTCCTCATGCTCCTCGTGGGGTCTTCCAAAATTTGTTGAACCCATTGACGTCCGGTGACATGTGGCAACGGGAGTGGGGGAGCCCACAATGGTCCATTGTTCATTGATGCTCCCAATACTGCACTAGCGACTCCCAAGGCCGTAAGGCCGTAGATGATGGAGCTAGCATCACTCGAAGTGTCGCTGTTGTTTCCTTCCTCGAGGCTGGACATCCTACATATATTATTAGCATCAGTCGAAGAACTTACAAGCTGTCCAGGGCATGTATAACTATTTACAAACAAAAGTCAGCAAGACAATGCAAGGTGGCTGCATACCTTTCGGCAATATTATCCACCTGGATGCACGTGTCCTGCTCCTTTGTCCACTGTGTTGGGCCTTGGGCTGCAACCAGCACAGTCAACAACTTAGCACTGAATTTATTTAAGCACAAAGGAACCACAAACTATATATTTACCGCAGGTAAGCACTAATATTTATTCGGAATTATACCATAACACATTCATGACATATACACATTGTTCAGGGCACAGGATACAAAACTGACACGTGGAATTAAAACAACATGCTTAAGTTTGACAAGAGTACACGACCAATACAGAGCATAAGTAGAACACATCAGAACCACAACTACACGGACTACATGTGCGCGGACTACATGTGCGCCCACATGTAATTGATCCACTTCAAGCGAGCCTCTGGTTTTGTGATCCGGAGGAATGCCACACGATACATTGGTTCCTTGCATATGATCGTAGCTTGGCAGTAAAGCTCAGATCCCTCCTCGATGCCATCGTTCTTCAACACCTCCAACACGTGATTCATCTCCTCTTGCGCAGGCTTCCATCGACGCTGCAATCGCTTGCATACGCTAGTGGTCAACTGCTGGACACAGTTTTCCAAAGAGCCAGTACTACTCCTATTCCTCGGTGCACTATCGGCCTCCAATTCTCGGGACGAAAACCTTTGCATAGACGCTGCAGCCCCTTGGTGACAGTGAGCGCTGCCAGCTGCATTCAGCGGCCACTGCGCCCCTTGTGGAATGTGAGAGCTGCCAGCATTCTGAGACCACTGCGCCACAACCACCTGCGCACCCTTGTGGAATGTGAGCGCTGCCAGAAGTCCCTTGTGGAATGTGAGCGCTGCCAGCATTCTGAGACCATTGCGCCACACCACCTGCGCACCCTTGTGGAATGTGAGCGCTTACAGCAGTCCCTTGTGGAATGTGAGCGCTGCCAGCATGAGACTGAAATGCCTTGGAGGTCCCGCTTTCTCGTGTGTGCCATCAAATTGCTCCTTCATCTTCCTCCATGCATGAGACTTTGGAAGAAACCGGCGGTGACGCATATATATACCCTTTTCCTTGAGTTATTCAACCACCTACTCGACGTGTCATCTAGACATTGTGGGCAATCATTCTCTCCTTTACGTTGTCCCGTCAAGTTACATTGTGCAGGCAGATCTTGGATGGTGCAGAACAACATGGCTCTGAGGGTGAAGTACTCACGCTTATACTGATCCCAAACCTCAACTCCAGAATTCCAAAGCATTTTCAAATCATCCACCAATGGTCTGAGATACAAATCGATGTCGATGCCGGCCTCCTTTGGACCGGATATAAGAGTGCTCAACATCATGTACTTTCTCTTGTGACAAAGCCAGGGTGGAAGGTTGTAGATGGTGAGGACAACAGGCCATGTGCTGTGTGATGTGCTCATATTTGAAAATGGGTTCATTCCATCTGTGCTCAAAGCAAACCTAATATTCCTCAACTCCGATGCAAACAACCCATATCTGGTGTTTATGTTCCTCCATTGAGCTGCATCCGCTGGGTGACGATAGTATTCAGAATCTTTACGCCCCTCACTGTGCCAACGCATCAATTGGGCATCCTTTTTGCTCGCAAACAAACGCTTCAAGCGAGGAACTATAGGAAAGTACCACATCACCTTCCTAGGAGGACCTTTCCTTTTACTGTCCCCCCCATCATTTCTGCGCTTGTAGCGAGAGGTTCCACACTCTGGACATTGAGTCATCGCTGCATTGTCGCCACGAAAGAGGACACAATCATTGACACAAGCATGTATTTTTTCTATGTCCAACCCCAATGGACAAATGATCTTCTTGGCCTCGTACGTTGATTTCGGCAACACGTTGCCCGTAGGTAGCATATCGCCTACCTGCTCCAAAAAGGCACTGAAACTAACATCAGACCAACGATATTTTGCCTTCAACTGCAAAAGCTTGAGCACTGAATATAACTTTGTGTACTCCTCCTTCTCACAATTTGGATACAATGGGGTCTTCGAGTTTGTAACCAATTCCTTGAACTTGGCAAATTCGCCTTCACCATATTGGTCGTCAACTTCGATGCCATCCATCATCATCTGATCCAAATCATGAGCAACATCGACCAAGTCATCACTGCAAATGGCTTCGTCATTGCCTTCGGTCTGAAGTTCTCCTTCATCCACACTGACATGTGGGACGTCTTGGCTTCTATCATCTTGTTGACCTTCATTAACCCTGCCATCCAAGCGAGCTTCATCCATTTCACCTGGATTCTCTCCTTCCTCACCATGTTGGTTCCAGATTTCATAATTCTTCTTGAAACCACGAATGATCAAGTGCGAATGGAGATGTCTAGACTCACTGTATCTTCTCTTGTTATTGCAATCAAAACATGGACAACACAAAGAGGTCAACTTGTAGTCCCGCTTATACCTTTCTGCAGCAGCGATGAACTCGTCCACACCAGAGACGAATTCGCTACATGCACGGTTGGCAGGGTACATCCATTTACGATCCATCTGCAATGCAGTGAATCATTAGTTCAACATGGAAAGAAACCTACATATTTCATGGAATAAAGGGATCGATGTTGGATGTTGCATGACATACCTGCTGCGACAGAAGGAATCGCGCGGCGGGCGCGCGCAGCAAGATGGGAAAGCTGCCGCGGCGTCGGATCGGACTGTGTGCGCGGCGGGGAGCCAGAAGCGGCACGGCGACCGCGCTTGGGGGAGGGCGCGCGGTCGCGGCGGCGTGTACCCCAGCCGCTAGATGCCGTTTGTCTGAAGGTGACCAAACAGTGAAACAGGGCTGGTCTTCTAATGAACTAGCTACGTCAGACGGTCTTTCAATATCGCCCCGTCTGAGTACTGGAAAGTTTCTCAGACGCTCAATTTTGAAACACCGTCTGAGTGTTACAAATATTTAAGACGGTATGTTACTAACCCCGTCTGTGCAGTGAAACAGGGTGTTGGCATGGTCTTCTAATGAACTAGCTATGTCAGACGGTCTTTCAATATAGCCCCGTCTGAAGTACTGGAAAGTTTCTCAGACGCTCAACTTTTAAACACCGTCTGAGCATTGCAAATATTTAAGACGGATTGTTACTAATCCCCGTCTGTGATATATCTATTGGTTTCATGGTTCACAACACAACAGATCACAATTTAAACGCAACATACAGAAGATACAGATACCACATAAATATATACAATAATTGGCTTTATGGGTCACAACATAACAGTTGATAGCACATAAAAATATACAGCTGGTCCGCCAAACTACTGTAGAACCACCACTTGTCAGCAAGTCGATCCATGGTGGTTAAGCTAACACTTGGTCCTTAGCAAAACAAAATGAAACTACATTCAGACTTCCCAAAGAAACACTGTGGGATCATCATTTTCCAGGGCTGCAGCAAACACTACAAGCTGCCCTACACAAAGCCGGTGTCCCTCGACAACCTCCCTCCATTGGCACGAAGCACGGCCATCAGTCATGATCTTGTAGCTGACATCGTGGCTACGTGACTCATGAAGCACTTTAAAGTAAATGATCCCTTCATCTGCTTGCAGATTCAGCTTCTCAGTGAGGCTCCTCCTCAGTTTCTGAAAGTAAAGAATAAGGTTCCTACAATTTAATAAAAGCACTAAAATGTCAAGTTATAATGATTCTGCCATATGATTACTTACCAGCACAAATGTGTCAACATCTGTGGCACTAAGCCTGTGCACAAGAGGCGTCATTGTGAACATCTTGGCGCATCTCAGCTTAGGCAGCAGCCTCGTCAACTCATCTTCTGTGATCTCTGACATTCTCCGAGTAAAGAAGGCGCCAGAGAAGATCTGATAAGTTTGTTCAGCTGCATATCATTATGGTTAGTTTATTAAAGTTAAAACATTAAGAAAAAGGAGTTTGCATTGAAAATGACATAACAGAACCTAACCTTCGGTAAGGGCTGTAAACCTGTTGTCTCCATCACGGTCAAAAGGAAGACATCCAAATGATCCAAATCTTGCCATGAACGTCATTAAAACTGAGTCATCACCAGATTTGAGGGCATGATGATCAACAAATACAGACCACTCCCCCTTTAGAATAGTCCTCGAACCATGCTTAACAACTGATACATTGTAGCGAAGACTTTCTTCTGTGACCATCTCAAAGCTGTCCCCAACCACATTATTAAAGGCAACCCTTACTTTGCAGGGGACAATCTGTGAAACAGGTAACATACCTCATCCTCTTGAACAATTAATTCAGATTAAATAAGCATGATACAAAACTTAGAAATTTGGAAAAAAATTACTTACAGCCCTGTCCCTAGTCCAGGCATCTGCTGAGATGACAAATCTGTCGACAAATCTGTCGAACTGAGCAACCTCTTCCCCATGACAAGACTTGTCTAGACAGATCGGGCAACCCTTCACGAATGACGACAACAGTTAATTTATTACTAACTAGTGCAGTTAATTTATTACTAACTAGTTGGAGCACATGTCTCTAAATTTGGCAAAAAGTAATTGAGAGTGGACCACTAACAAAAAAAGATATATGGGGGACCATTTCCCTAGCCTAGTGGGTGCTACAAAATAGTACGTACGTACATGATGGCCTTGCTACGGATCTAAAAATACATCAAATTTCTATATCGAGGAGGCCCGGAATCGTAGGCCCCATTACTCGATATAGAACTACTTACACAATGCGACAAGACTAGGGGATCGGTTTAGGGGAACTAAGCTTAGAAGGGAAATTAATTGGGTACACATACCGCCATTGCTCCTGCCTGGGGTGCACACGCCCGGTGCGAGCGACTCAGAGGAGTGGGCACGGGCGGCGGCGCGGCGCCCTTGCAAGCGACGAAGAGGAAATGAGAAATTACTTGGATAAGCCTCTCGATCCAGTTTTATACCGCGTGGTGGAAAAACGATCGAGTACCCCTTCTCAGACGGTGTATTCGAAACCCCGTCTGAGAGAGCTGTCGGCGGAAGCGGGCCGGCCCACGTAACGGTTACAGCCCATTGCGCTCCCCGTTCGGTACAAATTTCCCCAACCCTAATCGCGCGCCGCCGCTCGTTCATTTGCCAAACCCTAGCCACTCGCCGTGTCGTCCCACTGGAGACTCACCGCCGCCGCGTTTCTCGACACCGCGTCGTCGTCCTCTTCGGCCTCTCGACTCGGCCCCTTTCCTCGCCGTCGTCATCGGGTCCCCGACGCCGTCCTCGTCGTCGGTGCCCTTGTGCTCCCCCTCGGCCTTCACGCGGACCCCGTCGCCGTCGTTCTACGCCGCGGCGAGCAGTCGCGCGCGCCGCCGCCCTGGTCCAGTCCCGCGCGCCGCCGCCCTGGTCAAGTCCCGCGCGCGCCGTCGAGGTCTGTGCGCGCCCAGCTCAAGTTGACGCCCCTGCTTCAGCGCCCGTCTTCTTCTCCTGCAGGTATTGCTGTGCCCATCTTCTTCATTGACTCTGTATGCTATGTTCAGTGTGATGCCCAACTCAAATCTGTGTCGTGCTCCCTCAATTAGTCTATTTTGCTTGTATGCTATGTTCTGCTCTGTTCAGTTTAGGCCAGGTCCTCTGAAATTTAGGCATGGTTGGTTTTTAATTTGCCTCTGTTCAGTTTAGGCCAGCAAGGTATGTTCACTTCTCTCATTTTCACTTGTAAAATTGTCATTCATACATGTAAAACTGCCATGGATACATGTAAAATTGGTAAAAACTATACTACAGTAACCTAACCGTTTAATCCGTCTAGACTCCGTTTAAACGCCGTCTAAACAGGCTAAACGCTAAACGGAGGGTCACCGCCCGTCTACCGTTTAGCGTCTACCAAAACGTGGGCTGCTTCTGCTGGTGCCATTCCTATGTTGCTTGTGCTGTTGCTATGCTGCTTCTGCTGTTCTGTTGCTATGCTGCTTCTGCTGGTGCTGTTGCTATGCTGCTTTTATTGGTGCTGATGCTATGCTGCTTCTAATGTTAATTTATATAGTATCTTTCCATTCTTCTGGCATTTTCTCATTCACCATTCTTATTTGCTAGATGTCAAATGAGGATTCTGGTTCAGACCATCAAGGCAGTGATCACCGTTCAGGCGGCAGTGAGAAGAACAGTGGCAGTTATGAGTATGATGGCAGTGCTGAGGATGATGCTGATGATGAAATTGTGATGAACACACCACCCAAGAGGCGTGAACGGAAAAGACGAACACCCACAACGTGGCCGGAAGACAAGGTTGTGGTGGCAAGAATTAATGCTGCTGGGTTTCCTACAGATAAGGAGGCCAGGCAGAGACTCAGAACCCTGGGAGGCCTTATTGCTCGTGAGAAGGTGGACCTTCTAATTCCATCATTCAAGAGCCTCAGGGATGATGAAAAGGAAGACCTGTTTAATTCCTATGTACAGCCGTATTTGGAGTTCTCTGACGAAATGAAGCCATTGGCAATGAAGCAAGCCAATAAGATTATTGCCCATGCTTTGAGAACCCACAAGTCCTTCTTGATCAAACACTATGTGTTAACGGAGCTGGAGCCTTTCAGTGAGTTCAAATACATAGGAAAAGATGTTTGGGAAAGGTTCAAGATGCAGAAGACTTCTCCTGAGTTTTTAGAGCTGAGTGCGAAAATGAAAAATCTGCGCGCAAAGAACATCCACGACCACCACCTGGGCACAGCGGGCTATGCAGGGCAAGAAGAAAAATGGAAGACACAGGATGAGAAGCTGAGAAGTAAAGGTATTCCAAATCCATGGGACCGATATAAAGACCCCCGGCTCAGGAATTGGTTGCGAGCGAGGGCCAACATGTCCGAAAATGGTGAGATCACCTTCTTAAGTGATGAGACGAAACAAGTCGCAGAAACTGCCAACCAATTGCTCCAGGACACAGATGGTCAAGGGTCTTGTGTAGGTGTCAGGGAAAACGGCATCCTTACATTTGTCTTGCAGAACGACGAACACCCTGGGCGTGTGCGGGGGGTTGATAGCTACGTCGGGTGGAAGCATGGATTTTCGGAAGACGGTCACATGTACAGGAAGAGGAGGAAGAGGGCACCAGAAGTTGATGTGGAGAAGCTGAAGGCAGACCTGAAGGAAGAACTGAAACAAGAATTCTTTCATGATCTCGAAGAGATGCTTGAGGCTCGTGGGCTTCAGATTGTGCCAAAATCTCCGACCCCAAGCCCTGCAACCGCTCGGAAGAGTAGTTGTGCCTCACAAAATGGTGGGGCTGCCCTTCATGCTGACACTGAAGTCAACATGGACCATGTGGCAAATGAACAGGCCACAGCTGCCGACGGTCCAGATACCATAGATTCCCTCAACGAGGCCACACCTTGTGCCCTAGTGAACTTTCATGGAGGTTATCAACGGGAGGTTGCAAGGGGACTTGTACATCCAGGCCAAACTGTTTGTCATACGGCGTTAGTAGGCCCAGAGTATGCAGTTGTACAAGTGGACTTTGTACATGCTGGGCACGAGACAGATCCCCTTCCTATATGTCCCAACGATGAGATGAGAACATTAGGGGAAGCTCTGCTTAGTAGGATCCAGTGGAGGAAGTCACACATCATTGTCCGACCGCCTCCTTTAGATGCTCATCCCGATGGATCTACAGGCCAGCTGCTGAACGTTGAGCCGGGCAAACAAAATAGCCCACCGCAGGCTGAGATTTCCAAGAGGGTCGGGCAGACCAACAAATCTGAGAGGGACAAGCCCAAGACCGGAGACAAAATGGTGGGCAAGAAGGGCAGGTTGGGAACAAGCCGGAGAAGAAATTACCTGGCAAATCCTCCGGTGTAGCCAAAGTTGAGAGCAAAAAGAAGTCCCAGCTTGACAAGCATCCGGATGAGAAAGCATCTGCCAAGTCCTCCGGGGCAGAGAAAGTCCAGACGAAGAACGCTTCAACGCTGAACCAGGACACCAAGGGCCAGCTTGTTGACAAGCCGAAGGAGATCAAAACTGATGTTGCATCAAAAGTCCAGACGAAGAACGCTTCAACGCTGAACCAGGACACCAAGGGCCAGCTTGTTGACAAGCCGAAGGAGATCAAAGTTGATGTTGCATCAAATTGGACAAAGCCCAATCCGAAGTACAAGCCTGGCAAGCCATTCATGACTGAAAAAGAGCTTGCCACCACAGGTCCTTCGTGTATCGCGCTACACAAAGTTTATATGCAGGCCATTAGAGATGGCAAAGACATGATAGCATGCTTCTTTAGACAAAAGCACTTCAGGACAGAACAAGACTCCCATATTTATTTTGGTTTCAATGACCTGTTTGATCTCTATCACTTCACTGGCTTGGACGTGCAACTTGTTCGAGCCTTGACGTTGTAAGTTCCTGCGTCTCTCAGCATTTCCCATTTCTGATAATGTGTTGCCATGCAATGTGGTCATGTGTCTAACATGTTTAAATTTTGTAGGCACATGGTACAAGAATGCTTAAAGAAAAACTGGCCTGTTGCATTTCTGGATTGTGAATGCATTTCAGTCATCAACATTACTGCAAGGAGAGATTTTGTGGTGACCTACTTGCTAAAGGCATTTAACTACCTTCATAGTAGCAAAAAGTTTATAATGTTTCCCTTCAATAATCGTGGCCATTGGGTTATGGTGTTGATAATCATGAAGTGGCATAAGGTGTTGTACTTCAACTCCTCCTTAGAAGGACCAGAACGTGACTACTCAATGTTGCAACGAGTAATTGATGAGTAAGTTATATTTGACATTCCCTATATTTATTTTTTTTAAATGAAGCAGTTTGCTAACTGAAGGATGCTTCATGTAGATCATTTTCCATGCATGTTAAGAACTATACGGGGGTGTACACGAAAGGCTCAAAGACCAAACTGATCCATGATTTCAAAATCCCGGTATGTCTCACACAATTCATCATGCAATCATTCTCAGGATTACATATAAATGTGCTTACATATATGTTCTCTTGCAGTGCCACCAACAACCATCTGGGGAAATGTGTGGCTACTATTGTCTTTATCACATGATGCTGATGACTAAGGAAGTTGAAAAACGAAAGCCTCAGGTCAGTAGTAATCTAAGTATCTTACTACCATTTATCTTTTGTTACTCTATTAGCTGTTGCTTGGACATTCTGTGATCTCCCATATTTCTGTAGGATATTAAAGTGCCAACGTGTAATATTCCTGAGGAAGAACTACACGCAATGCGTGAAAGGTTTGCTGCATTCATAATGAACGAAATAATCAATGAGGCAGGCGAGTTCCATATTCCTATCAATTCAGTTTAGTAAATGTTGCTACTGTCTTGTGATGGACAAGTTCTGTGAACTATGTAGATGGTAAATAATTGTTTCTCTGTGAACATGTATGTGTAATTGAACTTGTGCTGTCAGATGTGATTTCGTCGGCTCCCAATTCCTGAAATTTGACCCTGTTTCAGGAGTCATGCAGCTAGCATCCGCATTTTTTTTTTTTGTTACCTAGAGCAGCTAATCTCGGACGGGCTTATTGCAACCAAGCACCGTCTGAAACAACAACACACATCAGACGGCTTACGATAAGTTAACTGAGACGGGCGAGTACACCGTCTGAGACGAAGGTTAGGTCAGACGGGGAACCATTATTAGCTTCAGACGGGCAATTTTCCTCTGAGACGACGTCTATTTCAGACGGGGAACAATAAGTATGTTCAGACGGGGGCAGTCTTCGTCTGAGAACAGGTTTATTCAGACGGGAACTATGGGTTTCTTCAGACGGTTGTGTAACCCGTCTGAAACAGAGTTTAGTCTCAGACGGTGTCATTTACCCGTCTGAGACAATATAGTGCAGACGGTGATTTTAACCGTCTGAGACCGTGGTCATCTCAGACGCGGAGTCACAGACGTTTTCCTTCCCCGTCTGAGATGGTCTTTGAGCCCCGTCTGTGATATACGTTTCTGTAGTAGTGGTAGTAGTAGTCCCGTGCTCCCGCCGCCATCGTCGGCGGCACGTACGTCGACCCGCCGCCGCCGCCGCCGGTGGTGTAGTAGTTGTCCCGCGAGTAGCCGCCGCCGCCGCCGGCGTAGTAGTGGTCGCGCGCCACCGCGTGCTGTGGTGCCTGTAGGAGCTCGGTTGGTGGCGGTACGCGTGCTCGGCTGCAGAGACGATGCCGAGCTCCTCCGCGCCGGCGTCGACGGTGCGGAGCTCGACCACCTCCGCGTGGCCCACCTTCTGGCGCAGCTTCTTGGTGATTTGGTTGGAGTCAACGCCGACGCCGATCACCAGCAGCAGGCTCTTGTCCTTCCCGGGGCGATCGTTACGGACTCCACTCCTGCTCAAAACGCATCCAGCACGTGTCACTACTTCCGAAGCAAGAAGCAGATGAGAGTTTCACCCATTTCCTGAAAACTATCTGAAAGCAGAGGAGAAACAGAGGAAGAAGAATTTGACCTGGACCCCAGCTGCCACCTTGACAGCTTTGCAGTGGGCGCCCTTCTCAGAGCTCGTCTTCTGTCTTCACCCTGATGATCATCTCCTTCTGCAAAGGTTTCACATGATCAGTTAACGGCGAAGGACCAAAAGCATAAGTGATTGACCACTAATCACGAGCAGCAACATAACGAAGAGTTGATTAACAAACAAATAACTGGCCGGAGCTTGTATGATCTTACCCTCATCTCTACTCACCCTGAGGCAAAGGAGCAGATAAAGCAAGAAGCAACTGTACTTGTCTTTTTTGCAACCTCACTGAACCAGAAGGCGTGTCTTTGTGCACCAGTAGTGTGTACTGCCGCTGCCCTCTATATATACACAAACGCAATCAACCACTGAAGTCTTTGCACGGAACCATAGTTAGTAGCTAGTGAAGCATATCCCTCTTACGGGGCCTGCTGAGTTCACACGACAGCGACACAAAAAGACTTGAGAGGGAAGACCTGAGATCAATCATCCTAATAACCGGAGATGCAACTAAATAGGAGCAGTTAGTCGCCCTGATTTGTAAATGCGAAATCCCACTTGCTCTCAGGCAAGGCGACGCGCTATCCCTCCGGCGGCCCGTAGGGCTCCGGAGGGCCGGGAGATCACCGGAGTTGCCATCCGGTCCTCCTCTAGCTACTAGTATAGGTAGTAGTCTAGGTTTTGCCCGGTTTGGGCTTGGTTTCCGGCGGTGTTCCTCGTGAATGGCGGCCGGATTTCTTTTCTCCCTCCGCGGATCTGGTGGTGGAGGCGTCGGCGACGACGGCGACAGATCCGGTGAGGTGGTGTGGAGGTTTGTGTTCCTCTGCTCTTTTGCGAAAGGGCGGGCGGATGTTCGGGTACCCCTTGCCGGCGTCGCCGGCGTTGGTGGTTCGTGGTTCCGGGGGGTTGTCGCCGAGCTTCATCGTCGACCTCGCCGGTTTTGTGCTGCTTCTTGCTCGACTGTGCTTGATTTTGGCGAGTTCTTCCTCTTTTCCCCCTTCTTGATGTTGCGACGGCCGGCGTGGTGCCTTCGTCGTGATATCCGCCTCTGGGTGGATCCAATCGGCCTTTCCAACAAGCTTTGGGGTTCGCCGTCAAGGTGGAGAAGGAGGATCTGCTGGCCTCGTCGAGCGCCGCCGCCGGCGAGAGGAGCTGCTGTCCGGAAGGACCGTGAAGAAGAAGAGGGACTTCTTTGTAATTTCCTTTTCTTTAGGGTCCTTTCTGTAATTTTGTTGCAGGGGTCTGCCTGTAAAAGGAGTGGGTGGTACTGTCTACAAATCTAATATAATATAATACCCCCCCTTTCGCGCAAAAAAAAAAGGCGACGCGCTATCGGAGGTTGAATGAAGTGCATGGCAACAGTTTTTCAAAGGAGAATGGGCGAGAAATTTCCGTCCTGCCTGCCCAGTGGCTTGGCAGGATTCGGGTTAAAATAGTGGCGCAGAACTGTCACGGCGGTTACACTGAACAACAGAGTGTGACCAACGGCCCGGATCGAGACGCGTCAGGCAGGGAGGGCGTCGAACCATTGATTGCTGAAAGTTACTGCAGGGTGACTGGTTGTGGTTGGCGCCACGTGACTGCAGGGTCGCAAGTTCCTTCATTCCTCTGGTTCTCCTTGGCGTGATGCTTGCATCATGCCAAGACGACGGCGAGCATAGCCAGGCATGCTTTCGTCATTTTGTCCGCAAGAAATTTTGCTTATGGCGTCAACGGTTTCAAAGAACGGCGTGCTGAGAGAACGAGAGGTAGAGAAGGTTTTCTTATGGTCCTTTTGGCGTGCGTAGAGCTGTAGAGTGTGAGAAATAGTGTGTTGCAAACGGGTGATTCAATCTCACTTGCCGGCTTCGTTGAGTTTCTCGAACGCTATATGACAGTACTAATACAAATAGTCTACAGCATAGGCGGCATGGCTTCCGCCGCTCGACAGCAATTTGGACGGCGTGGTCACCTCCCGGACTCGACGCGTCGTCTTTGGATGGCGTGGCCACACTCCAGATTCGGCACGTGGCCTGTTGCCGAAGTCGGTTGTTGAAGCTGGGCCTTGTGCTACGACAGACGGTGCTGCTATGGGCCACGATTCCCGCCCGTGCCGCTAGTGGATCGAGGTGGAAACCAGGCCGACGTCTCCCGCTAACTTAGCTGGACGCCGAGGGTGATTTTGCTGGATGGTCCTTCATCAGACGCAAGACGGGCCGTCAGACGCAAGACGTTGCTGGATGGCCATGGCTCGGCGCCAACGTGGGCTCCTGCGTGCTCGTGCAGGCTCGCGTTATATATAAACTATGCTAATCATAATAATAAGATCTTAGTTTTCCCCGGCGGGTCCCACACCTCTACTGTTTTACTGTTACCCTGTAGCACTTGATATGGACCGTCCGATTTCGTCGCTGGTCGATCGAGCCGTCGTCTATTCCCGCGACCTACCTCCGCCCCGACTGCATGGTTGAGAAGCCACGACTTCCTTCCCGATTCTTCGCCTCCCTTCTCTGTCCTCTCCGCCGAAAACGTCCCCTCCCGGCGACGGTCTCTCGATCCTTCCTCGCTTCCTCTTCCCTCCCCAGCTTCCCCCTAATCCGCCGCTCCAACTTTCTTGAGGAGTCGCTGCCGCCGCGTCACCGCGTTGGCGCAAGGTCGCCGGAGGCCGACCCCTGCGCGCCTGCTAGTTCGGGCCCCTGCCCTCGCGGCGGTCGCTGCAGCCGCGTCGTGGAAGTTCGGCGCTGCAATAGGGAGAAGGTCGTCACCGGGGTCCTGGAGGCGGCTCCTGGTCCGGTCGACATGAACAAAGAAAAGAAATACAGAGTTGTCTTTTGGCATAGATTGTGCTGATATGTTCTGACAACAACATCATGCAGGTGTCCCTGAACAAGCAGGCTGTGACCCTAATTTCGTCCGTGACCATCGTCCCTAAACAAGCAGCCTATTTCCATCATCACCCTACCCACCAAGTGTTTGACGGTATGTCTGAGCCATGGCACCTAGATGAAGTGACATATTCCAGTTCATATTCCAACGCAAAGATTTGTCACTGTGTTCTGTATATAACTGCCTTTGTTACAGCATACAGAGAGGAAGGTTCTGTAGCCGTTGTAGCAGCCTCCATCATGTCACATTTGCATTTTGATTTTAGGCTGCTTAATTTCCTGGATATCATTCCGCCTTCTCCATGCTGTAAATATGCCGTTGTATGTGCCACAAAGGTTTAGTGATTATGTGAATGTAGTGATCATGTTGTGGGAATTTTTTTCCTGGCCTGTCATCCACTGGCTAATGCTTATCTGAAATTACAAAACCATGCCCTCTTTCGATTGCCATATTGAATTTTATAATCTGTTTGCTTTCTTTGTATAGGAATGCACTGATTACCTGGTGTTTCTTTGGGGAGAGCAACCAAAAATACAATCTCTAGCAATGGAAAGATCATATAGATATCAATGGAGGTTAGAAGTTCTGACACTTCTTTGTTACCCTGTTCATTTTCTTATTTTCCTCTTATTTTCAGTTGCATTTGAACAAACAACTACTTTAGCATTACATATACTAAGATGGAATGATCTACATTCTTTTTAGAAACTCACTATGGTGACTGGAACCGCATTGACAATTTATTAATCCACTAACAAAGGCATGCTCTGGAATGTAGTCTATGTCTAGGATTTTGCATGGTGGCTGTTACAATTGGAAATAAGGTGAGCAGATCAATCTGTATGTGATCATTGGAGAGCCACACTTCCTGAACAGATAATGGCATATAGACAACAAATGTTATTTTAAAGTAAAATGAAGACAATTTCTCATGTCATATGCATTGATCATAAATAAAATGGCAAACACTTTTAGGGTTGATGTCTACTTGCCCAGCCCAATATTTTCACACGAGCAGCTGTATGATGCCAAGGTCTCCGTGTTTTGATTAAGCGCTGCAACAGGGAGAGGTCGTCACCGGGGTCCTGGAGGCGGCTCCTGGTCCGGTCGACATGAACAAAGAAATAATGCAGAGTTGTTTTGGCATAGATTGTGATGATATGTTCTGACAATAACATCATGCAGGTGTCCCTGAACAAGCAGGCTGTGACCCTAATTTCGTCCGTGACCATCGTCCCTGAACAAGCAACCTATTTCCATCATCACCCTACCCCAAGTGTTTGACGGTATGTCTGAGCCATGGCACCTAGATGAAGTGACATATTTCCAGTTCATATTCCAACGCAGAGATTTGTCACTGTGTTCTGTATATAACTGCCTTTGTTACAGCATACAGAGAGGAAGGTTCGTAGCCGTTGTAGCAGCCTCCATCATGTCACATTTGCATTTGATTTTAGGCTGCTTAATTTCCTGGATATCATTCCACCACCTTCTCCATGCTGTAAATATGTCGTTGTATGCGCCACAAAGGTTTAGTGATTATGTTGGAATTTTTTTCCTGGCCTGTCATCCACTGGCCAATGCTTATCTGAAAATTACAAACCATGCCCTCTTTCGATTGCCATATTGAATTTTATAATCTGTTTGCTTTCTTGTACAGGAATGCACTGATTACCTGGTGTTTCTTTGGGAGAGCAACCAAAAACACAATCTGTAGCAATGGAAAGATCATATAGATATCAATGGAGGTTAGAAGTTCTGGACACTTCTTTGTTACCCTGTCATTTTCTTATTTTCCTCTTATTTCAGTTGCATTTGAACAAACAACTTCTTTAGCATTACGTATACTAAGATGGAATGATCTACATTCTTTTTAGAAACTCACTATGGTGACTGGAACCGCATTGACAATTTATCCAACTAACAAAGGCATGCTCTGGAATGTAGTCTATGTCTAGGATTTTGCATGGTGGCTGTTACAATTGGATATAAGGTGAGCAGATCAATCTGTATGTGATCATTGGAGAGCCACACTTCCTGAACAGATAATGGCATATAGACAACAAATGGTATTTAAAGTAAAATGAAGACAATTTCTCATGTCATATGCATTGATCATAATAAAATGGCAAACACTTTAGGGTTGTGTCTACTTGCTCAGCCCAATATTTTCACACGAGCAGCTGTATGATGCCAAGGTCTCCGTGTTTTGATTAAAAATAATCCTTCTAATCATGAAAATAGCTCTCACAATGTCGTCTACAGAATATTCTCTGATCTAGCTTGATAATAAGTTACTCCTTACAAGCATTTATTGAGCAATATTTCCATCATACTCACTACACTACAGCCCAGTATTGAAATATTGTGTTTCCTTCAGCTCATATCAGCATAATAGCCTTCAGATGTGTGAATACTAAGTTCTGTTTGTTGATCTTTCAAGCAATATGCTAAGTATTATACTATATACCTGTTTACTCTTTGAATCATCTGCTTAATATCAATTATATCTTCCCATAACTTCAGTACCACCTGTTATTTTTCACATCTTAAAAGAAGTTCAAACTGATCAAATATCATATTGCTAATTCGCATCGTGTTCCATTGCAGTTGAAAAAAAAGGCAGAAGTTGAAAAAGCTGCAGAATTCAGCAGTTGGCGTCAATCGGTTAGGTTTCAGTCAATTCAACCTTGCCATCATGTTCAGTTATTTTCAGCGTTGTAATTCTTGATGCAATAGAAATTTATTGAATTTCACATTCTACGTTTATGCATGATTGGATAGTAATGAGAATGGCACATATTATATAAATGAATATGGCTTTGTTTTATGCTGAACAGGACAAACCTACAACTGCTTGCATTTGTAATTGGCCACATCCTGATTGCACACCTATATTATATCATTGGCTTCTTTCTCCAAAATTTACATTGCTACATCCCTCTACCAGTTCCATTCAGTTTTTATCATGATCTATTTTGATTGACATCATATTCTAAAATTTCAACGTTCATATTCAACCATATAAAAATTATGTGCTTCGTCATGCCAGCCGGCGGCAAGGCGCGGGGCCTCAGCTCCAGTGATTTGCCATCATACCATTCAGCTTTCGTTTCTGGATATAAGGTCAGAATAGTAAGGGTGCGTTGGTTAGGCGAATCGTTTCTGATTCACGTGAGAATCGCTCGGAGCGGTTCCACAGGGCGATTTCCCGAAACGTTTCGATGGCGAAACGGGGCGAAACGATTCGTGTTTTTTGCCTGGCTGCGTGAAACACCCGAAGTGGTGTTTCGCAGCGCGAAACGCTTCACCTGCCCCCGCCTCCCCCTGGACTTCCACAAAACTACGGGAAAACTGCCACTGCCCCGCCTCCCGGCTCCTACGGCCTCACGCTCGATTCGCACGATCAAGCCCAGAGAAAACGAAAAACTCACTGCTAGGGTTCGCCGGACAGAATCGTTGGTCGCCGTTGCCTAGAATCTTCGATCGCCGCCGCACGGGAGCCGCATGACGCCTTAACGATTTGAGCTGCTTTTGCTTCTTTTTTTTCCCGGAAGCTGGCGTCCTGGCGAGCTATGCCGCTCTGGACAGAATGGAACGAGGAAGAAGAGAATCGATGGATGGATAAGGATATTCGACAGGGAATCTTTCCCATTTTGCAATATTCCCTCAAAGTATCTATATATTTTAAACAAGTCCTTAGTTTCATTGAAATTTTTCATTTTGACCAACAGTTTTTTTCATTTGCATGGTGAATTGGCCCATGTGTTCTTTTGCAATGGTTTATTTGCATAAGGATTAGCATATAGGTGTTCAATATATATTGTTATAATAAAGAAACACAGTCAAGGGCAAATGGGACAATTCAATCATCTTTTTGTTTTCATCGATCAGAATCTAGCAAGGTAGCCAAACGATTTCTGAAGTGATTCTGTTTCAGGTTAAGAAACGTTTCTAGGTTGAAACTGAAACGTTTCTGATTCTCGAAGAATCTGGAGCTGTACCAAACGCACCCTAACTTGTGATTAGCAAACTGGTTCGGCCATCATTTTCCTAAGCTTTCTTCATTTTGTTTCACAGATAAATGTGCTAATGTACTACTGGCTTAAAGACAAATTTGTTGATGAGCATGTGTTCAAATATACAAAACCTGGCTTACAGAAATGATTTGCTTCCATTTGGGATCCAAGTAATGCAAGGCTTATTTTCAGATCAGGAAGCATTCATGTCTTTAATCTATATTGTGGGTTGATCAACAGAAGTGAAGCCATTGGTTAGTGTTATACTCTTGGTTTCTTGGATTATAGAAAGGAAATGTTCTGAATCACAGTTTAGCTACGTGAAACAGACATTTACAGAACACAACACTGAATTCGTCATGACTCCATAAAGATGTAGATTCTTACATTAGAAATCTAAATAAATATTGCACACCATTTTTTTTTTAATCCTTTTCGATGTGCTTTCTTTTTGTTAGCTGCAGGTAGGTACTTCAGACTCTGCTGTGATACATATTATACACACCTTTGCTAACATGTTAACCGCTGGAGATTGGCAACAGCATAATGGAGAACCAACATGTTTGGTATTTTGTTCCAGCCATGTCATATGTGCTGAGTACTCAATGCACCCGCGGCATTTGCCGCGGGTTTTCATCTAGTATATTATATATTCGTATACATAGAAACTATAATAGTATATAGGTGACGCCTACTCTTCAGCAACCAAGAGCACACTCCGGCAGCTGAGACAACGTCAATGACGACCAGCTTCCCGTTTGCTCTTATAACTTCCAACAATGGTACCTCATATCAAGGTCATGATGGCGGAGAACTGACGCCCGGGATTAACCTGGTGGGGGTGGAGTAAAATCAAATTTGCCCCCCAGAAAACATATTAATTTGTATACTCTCAAATTCTTGATGTTTCTGAAGAAGGATTATCAGTATGGCTTTAAGGCAGGTTATTGAAGTGATGCCTCCAAATATTTGTGTGTGCAGTGTGTAATTGTAGGGAGTAATTTGGACTTCCTGATATAAATAAATGTCCGTTTGCTATCTCTATTTACAGTTGCTATTTCCATATGTTTGTTACTCCCTTCGTTTTTCTTTTTAAAGTGACCAACAAATATATGTCATTTGATCGATCACCAAATGTACTGGTGATTGATCACTAAACTTTTACCAACACATATATGTAAGTACTTCCTCCGTCCCAGAATATAAGGGTTGATCAAAGTCAAGCTTCCTTAACTTTGACCATCAATAGCAAAATATTTATAGCACTCCATCATATATAGTTGATGTTGTTAGATTCATCGTGAAATCAACTATCCTAATATGCAGCTCTTCATATTTAAAATATTTTATTTTTTTAGCTATTGCTAGTCAAAGTTGACCTGATTGACTTTCAACAAACCTAGAATGCTTATATTATGGGACGGAGGTAGTACCTAAAATGAAATCATTATAATTCGATATCACCAAAATCATTTAATTAAGTTCAACTTATATATTTATCTATTTATCTAAACATTTACAGAAATGACTAATAAAAAAATCAGTGACGTCTATATTTAATAACGCAGGTCTTCTTTTAAGCATTCTGAAACTTGCAATACATAAGTTCCAGGGCAAGCACGGTGACCCGCACAAGTCGCCAAAAAAAAAAAGTTCATTCCTGTAGTTTGTTGTACAGATAGCGTGGTCATATTGTTTACTAGACTTCTCTGTTCCATTGAATTTTCTTCATCATCTTGGTTGACTCAGGTTCAAGGTAACACTATAAGAACTATGTTGATTTACAACGATTATTAGCCATCATCAATCAAGGTTACGATGCATTTTTCGTCACTATCACAATTAGTCACGAAAAAAATCCATTACTAGTCACATGTCATTAGTCGTGCTTTGTGACGAAATTTTATGCGCATTATTCCTTCAACAGTAGCCAAGTTTTTTTTTTGAGTTGGTAACTGTAGCCAAGTTACCATACTTCTCGCTGTGTATGCAAACGAATCCGACGTGCCAGCACTCGCTTGTGGCGAATTTTCAAATTTGGGCTGTCATGGTGTTGGCGTTTCTTACGCATAGAGATTAAATTTAACTTCGTAAGCGCACGGAACACCGTTGTAGCATTTCACCCAGGAGTATTCCAAGGGTATCGTATTTATATTTTCACAGGAACATGGCTAAGAATATCATGAATTAACAAGGAAACATCTATTATTTATAATTTGCAAACTAAATCAAAGCATGGGTAAAGATGAAAGATTATGATGGGTGGCAAGCAAACACACACAAGGATTCCATATGAAGATAAAGATATAGAACTAGTTAACTGGGAGGACAACGAGAAGAAGGT